>CABHPR010112634.1:17140-33481 GCA_902168415.1 Peromyscus melanophrys | reverse complement strand
GTAAGGTATATTAGTAGGTAAGGTATATTAGTAGGTAAGGTATATTAATAGGTAAGGTATATTAATAGGTAAGGTATATATGATGCATTGTAGTCTGTATGGATCCCTTTGCTCATAAACTGCCTTACAGCTCACATAACAAACCTGTGTTCACACAAGATTCTTCCTGGTTCTCTGCTTCAGATGGACCTGCTAGGAGTTGCATCTGGCAGGCTGTTGCATCTTTGTATTCTTTTGCGTTAGACAGGCATATCACTTTGCCTTATCAGGTATTTATCACATTGGGTTTCAGGATGTTTCTAAGCATATTGTGGTCTGTGTAAACCATGCTTGGCTACAGTCTCCAAAATTCTAGTCTCAGATACTCTTCGGTAAAGCAAGTGGGTGATTATTTAAGAAATATCACTGACATTTGGGCTTATCTAAGGGGAGGACAGGGGTTTGCTCTGTGGTCCAGTGCTGTATCTCTAAAGTTCCTTCTTAAGACTTTGAAGGATGTGGTGTTATGCAGATATTTTATTCTTAAATCGATAAGCTTAATAAAAGTTGCAATTTCAGTTAACTGACATTAAAGTTAAATTAGGCAAAAAAAAAGCTTTTCTTTTTTTTCTTTTTTTCTTTTTTTTTTTTTTTTTTTTGTTTTTTGAGACAGAGTTTCTCTGTGTAGCTTTGTACCTTTCCTGGAACTCACTCTGTAGCTCAGGCTGGCCTCAAACTCACAGAGATCCACTTGCCTCTGCCTCCCAAGTGCTGGGATTAAAGGTGTGTGCCACCACCGCCCGGCTGCTTATTAGTTTTTAATGAGATTTTCTTATTCCTATGTTAAGCTGTTTCTTTTTACTTGTGTTAAATGTATGACAACCTTCGTAACATAGGTCAGATTTTATATATCATTGATTTGTCTTAATAGCTGACCATATTTAAGTCGTCAGAATCTAAAATGGCTAGAGAACTGTGCTGGCCGGTTTTATGATGTCAGCTCAACACAAGCTAGAGTCACTAGAGAGGAGGGAGCCTCAGCTGAGGAAAATGTCTCCATGAGATCCCTGTAGGCAAGCCTGTAGGGCATTTTGTAATTAGTGATTGGTGGGGGAGGGCCCAGTCCACTGTGGGTGGTGCATAAGAAAGCAGACTGAGCAAGCCATGGGGAGCAAGCCAGTGAGCAGCACCCCTCCACGACCTCTTCATCAGCTGCTGCCTCCAGGTTCCTGCCCTGACTTCCCTCAGTGATGGACTATGATGTGGAAGTGTAAGCCGAATAAATCCTTTCTTCCCCAGTTTGAGTTTGGTCATGGTGTTTCGTCACAGCAATAGTAACCCTCACTAAGGTTAAGATATTGGATTTTCAGGTTTTTTTTTTTTTTTTTTTTTTTTTTTGGTGGTGGTGTGGATCAAACCTAGGGCTTGGTTCATGTAAGGCAAAGACTCCATCACTGAGCTACACCCTCAGCCTGGGTTTTTAATTGCTTGTAACTGAAACATGCCCTTTACTAACTGTGGTTATTCTCCTCCTGATTGGAGTTCTTGGCATCAATGTAATATAATGCTGCTTTTTAGTATATAGGTTTATTTAATATAGTCTCTAAGGTTCTCCCACCCTGCTCCCCCCGCCCCTTTAATAGAAGAGAAAATTAAAGCCCAGAGGAGCAGCACAGGCTGTGCGGGCAGGTAGTTGCGAGGTAAACCTTGAGCCTCGGTGTGGTTTCACGGTTCTAAGTACTGGAATCTTCGCCTGCAGCAGGTGCTTCTGCTGCTGTGCACATTCACTAAAGAGTTTGGATTTCCAGGAGGAATAGGAATTGCTTCTTGCTCAGTTTTTCTAGTAAGTTGAACATCAGTGACTGAAAATAATAAAACTTATACGTTGGCTTACTGTAACAGATCGTACCTAAGGACATTTACAGGTGCAGTTTCATAGAACAAGTGTCTAAAAAAGCTAAAATGGTATTTTCAGTGTGTGATTCATCATTTGTCCCACTTTGAGTTTGGCATTAAAAGTGAAATAAGGGGCCGGAGAAATGACTCGGCAGTTAAGAGCACTGGCTGATCTTCCTGAGGACCTGAGTTCAGTTCCCGGCTTACAGAAATCTGTAACACCGGGGGCTGGAGAGATGGCTCAGAGGTTAAGAGCACTGGCTGTTCTTCCAGAGGTCCTGAGTTCAATTCCAGCAACCACATGGTGGCTCACAACCATCTGTAAAGAGATCTGGCTCCCTCTTCTGGCCTGCAGGGATACATGCAAACAGAACACTGTATACATAATAAATAAAATCTTTTAAAAAAATTAAATTTAAAAAAAAGAAAAAGAAATCTGTAACACCAATTCCAGGGGATCTGATGCCCTCTTCTGGCCTCCAAGGGTAACACACATGTGCGAATGAGTACACACATGCGCGCGCGCGCGCGCGCACACACACACACACACACACACACACACACACACACACGAGATGCACATACATATATGCATGCAGACCAACACACATCAAGTAAGTCTTTTTTTTTGTAAAGTGAAATAAAAACCGTGATTTTTTTTTCTCTCTTTCCCAGACAGATCTTGATTATGTTCACAGCGTTATAGCCAACTTGGAGAAAGAGTAAGTTTTCTGAAGTACAGAAATGGAACTATTTTCAGTGCTGTTATCTTTGGCTTTTTGTTAAAAGGAGATGCCTGCCTTTCTAATTCATTTCTCTGTTCATCAGCATCAGCAACCCTTTACATTCTCACTAAGTAGCCATATGTAAATCCTAGTGTCTGGTGTATAAATTGGTTAATTTCCCCTGTAGAAAAGATTAAACATCTACATGGAACAAGACCAGCTAGTTGTCTTTCCTCTTGAAAGAGGAGAGAGAGGGTCAACAGTTATGTAGAACTGTTTGACTCCTTCACCCTCTACTCACCAAGCAAATGTTGTCAGCCGTATCTAAGCATGCTTTTCCGTCCTGCCAAGATTGGGCCCCAGCTACTGTGGGCAGAGGACAGAGGTGAAACTGAGGGATTGCAGGCACTGGCCTGTTTATATTATTCACTTGCCAGTTTTAAAATGAGACCTGACAGGTTCCTCCAGTGAATTTTATCTGGTTTTACTCCTAAAGGGCACATTTTCTACTTGACGAGAAAAATCTTAGGAAGTAGGAGAAATGGCCCAGCAGTTGAAGGTGCTTGCTCATCTTGCAGATGACCTGAGTTTCAGTTCCTTTGTGTGATCCACTAACTCTGATAATCCAGCCCTGGGGAGCTCTGCCACCTCTGCCCTGCCCTCATCCCCTGCCCATAGACACACATAATTAAAAGTAATAAAAATCTTAAAGAAAGCCTTAGAAGCAGTAGTTACTTGCCAACTCCACACTTAAAATAATTTCTCCTTGTTAATCAAAATATGAAAGCTGGAGATTTAAAAAAAAAAAAACCTGTGGCTACTTCAGGGTCAAGTTGTGATGCGTTAAACATTTCCTCAAGTGCTACATTCTTGGCAGTCTATAGAATAGGCTGGTGTGGACCCCTTAAATAAGCAGGGAATAATGACTGGCTCCCCTTCCCATCAACCTCAAGGGCAGTTCTGCAGGCTTTCCTGTAGAAGCCAAGGCCAGAAAATCAGTGCAATTACACACCCCAGGCGTTTGCACAAAGGCCGGCTTTATACAAGCACAGTGAAGATGTGCAAAAATGAGACAGGACTCAGATAAAAAAGAAGCCACATTTAGTTAGTGAAAACCGACCCAAGCTTCTCCTAAAGGATTTCTCAGCCCAGGCACCACTGGTCTGGCTGGGTGGTTCTTGGTTGTAGGGCCTCTGTGTGTAATAGGAGGTGTGGCAGGACCCTTGGCATCTCTCCATTTCAATGCCAGTAGAATCCTCACTAGTTGTGACAACACAAATGTCTCCAGGCCCCACTGAGTGTTCCCAGGAGGGATAAAGTCGCCCTTAGTTAAAAAGCCCTGGTTGGGAATGCCATAGGGCCAGCAGCCTACAGCTAAAGCTTCCTGAATGTTGAACTTTGTGTTTAAAGTTGAAATAAATCACACTTATTGATTTGTGAGTATATGCTCACACATGACGCAGTATGCATGTGGAGGTCAGAAGAGTTTTTGCGGTTGTCTCTCCTCCTACTGTGTGGGTCCCAGGGATTGAACCCAGTCTTCCAGGCTTGGGGAGCAAACCCCTTTAGTGACTGAACCATCTCACCAGCCCAGAAAAATGGAAGAACTTTGATTTTTCGTAAATACTATATTTTGTGTCAGCAAAGACTCATTTGTTTGCCTTTTTCTTCCATCCCCCACTTTCTGTGGGACCTTGATGTGCTTAGATTAAAAAAAATGAATCATTTTGACGACGGCAGTCCCAGGGGTTTGCCTAGGATCTCTCGGCTACATTTCAGTGTTTCTCCTCTGACCTTTTACTGTCTTTTAAAAGCATGGTTGAAAAAAGAGGCAACTCAAAACTTGTATCAGTAGAGAAATTTTATTTTCTGGTCAGTGGTGAGCTGACTGCGTTTAGCACACTCTTCTCTGTCTCCTCAAACTCTGCTAGCCTGCTCACTCATGCATTTTGTGTTAAATGCTGCAATCAGTTGAGCATTAAGACAAATGAAATCCCACAGAGCTAAAATAATACAGCTAACTTTTTTCTTGTTAGATTTTCTAGAGAAATTAGTTCTGGCCTGCTGGAAATAATCTCCCCTCCTGAAAGCTATTATCCTGACTTGACTAACCTGAAGGAGACATTTGGAGACTCCAAGGAAAGAGTGAGGTGAGCATGTGCTTTCTTGTCAACCTGGTACCCAGGAAAGACTTAGAAGATGCCAGGCAGCCATCTTGTTCAGCACAGGACACAGATTCTGAGAGCTTTGTGTAGATGAACTGAGCTTGGAATGACCATTCATTGTGCTTTCTTTTTTTTTTTTTTTTTTTGGTTTTTCGAGACAGGGTTTCTCTGTGTAGCTTTGCGCCTTTCCTGGAGCTCACTTGGTAGACCAGGCTGGCCTCGAACTCACAGAGATCCGCCTGGCTCTGCCTCCCGAGTGCTGGGATTAAAGGCGTGCGCCACCAACGCCCGGCTTCATTGTGCTTTCTTGAGCTGATTTTGGGACCCCTTCTTTTCCTCAGCATTAATTAATCTGTTTTTGTTAGCCACTAGGATTTCACCAAAAAGATTACTATTGTAGATTTAAATGTGTTTACAAGCATTAACACATAGTATTAGTTTCTGTTTGCATTTAATATGCATTATCAATCTCTAGCTGTATTTAATTCACAGCTCTAGACACCAGCCTCATGTTCCCTAAAGTAGACTATGCCAAGCACTAGTTCAAGGAGACATTAAAACATTACTGAAGAAAAGCTTTGTGGACAAGGCAGTCTGGAAAATGCTGGATTGTAGCTCAGTAGCAGAGTGTTAGCCAAGCATGCATGGAGCCGTGAGTCCCATGTCCAGTAATGCGCTCACTGGTGGGTATCTTAGCGTCTTTTTTGCAGATCTGTCTCTAGAGGGGGATGTACAGTGTACAGTGATGCCCAGATCCCCGTCACTGGAGAGCCTTCTGTGCACGGGGTAGCTGGAGGGTTAGTCTTAGGAGTACATGGTAAGAAAGGCTTCATAGGAGGAAGCTACTCTTTGACCATCTTGCGGGTGTGTGGGAGTTTGTGTGTGTTACAGTAGACATGAGGTCATACATAGTCTGAGCTTGCTGACTTTGAGTCTGATTCCTGACTTACTCTGAAACTGTTCATTTCAGATGGAGAACCAAACAAAACCTGGATTATTGCTTTCTAATGATGTATGCTCAGCAGAAGGGCATCTATTACATTCAGGTAAGAGTCCAGGTTTTTACAGGGTATTTTTTGTTGTTGTTTCTTTTGTTCTTTACAGATTGGTTCTGGAATTTGCTGCATATACTAGGTTAGTCTTGAACTCAGAGTCCCACTGGCCTCTGCCTCCCTGGTGCTGAGATTAAAGATGTGTGCCATCACACCAGACTGTTCTCACCATTTTAAAGAAGAAGTATTAAAGAGGCGTATTAGTGCAGACCTTCCTCAGCTTTTTGTGTGGTGGCTTTAATTCTTCTTTTTCTTCTCCTCCTTCGCCTTCTGGTAAAATACATTTATTAAAATAGAAAAAGAAATACACTTAGCTTATAAAAGATTGGAAATGTAAAAGAATGGTTTTTGTTTCATATTTATTTTGTAAAGATGATCACATTCTATGAACATATGTCTACATATAGTTTAACAGTGTTTGGGTTCAGTCAGAGGTCTATGTCAGAATGTTCATGTGGGTCTGAAAGATGAGAAGGTAGAAACCATCTCTGTTCTGTTCTGGAAGTTTCTTGTATGTGTGAGTGTGTGTGTATGTGGGGGGGGGGTACTTGTGTGTACTTACTTGTAGGGGCCAGAGGTCAAGGTTGGGGCTCTTCCTCAGTTAATTTTTACCATTCTTCTGAGGCAGAGTCTCTCACTGAACCTGGAACTTACGAGTTCAGCTGGACTGGCTGGCTAGCCAGCCCCGTCGTTCTCCTTGGCTGCCTGCTCGGTGCTGGGATTTCAGGCGGGCACTGCCATGACTGGCTTTTTGACATGGGTGTTGGGGCTTGAACGCGGTTAGTTCTGCTTGCACGGCAAGCTGGCCTCAAACTTGGGGTTTTCCTGCTTCTGCCTTTGAGAGCTGAGACAGTGTCTTTCTGATCTGTACTATCACTTTGCTTTGAATATAGTTTCTTTGATACTTTGTAATGAAAGGGGTGGGGTGAGAGTTGCAAGTGACTTGGAGTGTGAAGATTGCCTTCGGGGACACTGCCAAGTGCTTCTGGTCCCACCTTGTCCTTCTCACTGTATCACACCCCACATGGTGGCTCATAACTACCTGTTACTCCAGTTCCAGGGGATCCAGTGCCCCTTCTCACTTCCACAGGCACACATGTGATGCCCTTAAACTCAACCAGAGACACATACATACACATAAAAATAGTAAATGAATCTTTTTAAAAATATAAAGCGGCTTTCTAGGGGTCTGGGTCAGTAGTAGAGCCCTTATCTAGCTTGAGCTGGGCCCTGGGTTCTGTTCCCAGAGAGGGGGAAGGAGGGGGGGGGAGAGAGAGAGAGAGAGAGAGAGAGAGAGAGAGAGAGAGAGAGAGAAAGAGAAAGAGAAAGAGAAAGAGAAAGAGAAAGAAAGAAAGAGAAAGAGGAGTCTGTATCAGAAAGAATACAGACATGCCAGATTGGTGCATACCCAGTTTTCATGTTGGTCATCTCAGCTAGCCAGGTGGAAGGAAGTAGGTGAGGGAAGGTGCTGGCTTCTCTTTGACCTCTGACCTAGGTAGTTGACCCACAGAGTATATCTTTTGTTTTCACAACACTCATTTTTATATTTTAATTGGTTTTAACCATTGTTTTTCTTGATTTTTGTGAGAGTATGTTTGGATTTTTTCCCACAATAATGCCCATTTACCCCTTTCCTTTTTTTCCTTATTAAATATGATTGTTCATTTTTTTTCTAGCTTGAAGATGATATTATTGTCAAACAAAACTATTTTAATACTATAAAAAATTTTGCACTTCAACTCTCTTCTGAAGAATGGATGATTCTGGAGTTTTCCCAGCTTGGCTTCATTGGTAAGAAAAGGGTTTGATTTCTCTACTTTATAAACAGCTGCATCTCTGAGTCTTAAACCAGTTGCTTTTTTTTTTTTTTTGACCAAAAAAGTTTTTTTTCCCCAGAGAAATTGTTTGATGTTGAAAAAATTAAATGTAGGTAAATCTCCTTATGCAAAATGTGAACATGAACTGATGGAGACTCTGTGACTCTAAGGTGTAGCGTGTCCTCTAGAGAGCTGCCCAGTGGCCACAATGGGGGGAGCATATCTGGTTTCCTCTCTGACGCTTCCATTTCCTTTGTGCTCACAAGACTGGGGTTCACCCCAAAAGCACGGCACTGATGGGCTCTTGAGGGGGGGACTGCAGCCTGCGGCTCTTGTTCAGGGACTGCTTTTGTTCACTTGTTTCTCTCAGGAACTATTTGGGGTACTTCTTTTAAAACCTGTGAGGGAACAGCGTCCCTAAAATAGCCGAAGAAAAAGAACATGTTTGAAGTTGAGTGAAGGAAATTTACAGGGTTTAAAAATAATCTCTCAAGCTAGGTGTGATGGTTGGCGCACATCTCGAACGCTTGCGATCCAATCCCTGCATTTGAGAAGCTGACACCGGAGGATCTCATCTCTGAGGCCAGGCTAGGCAGCGTAGTGAGATCAGGGCTGGAATGAAGCTTAGTGGTTGGCCTCTCACCTTGGATGAGTGAGACCTTGGGTTCAAGCTAGAGCCCCCAAACAGTGAGGGCTCTGTCTCCGATCTCGTTTGTCAGTTAACTCAAAACTTGTTCTATGACTCAGGAAAGAAATGACCAAAGTTTCAGTGAGGACAAAACTTGTTAGCCTTTTCCTCACCACCCCCTCCTGCTCCATCGCCTCTTCCTCTTTATCTCTTCCGCCTCCTCTTTCTGTATATATTGATTTAGCGCCCCCCCCCCCATTGAATTTAGGGCCTCACACATGCTGCCAGGCAAGTGCTCTATCACTGAGCTGTATTCCCAGCCCTGCCTACTTTTTGTAAATGTAAATCTCTCAAATTCCTTTATGGGAACAGTCTTTTTAAGATAGGAAAAAAAAAATCTGACTTGATTTCTGAACCCTTTAAGCAACCCTGTGTGTTAAATTGTAGTTAGCCGCAGGAGTCGGCTACTTCTCTTCATATCCAGGCGACAAGTCCAGAGAATGCTGAGCTAAAGGGATGCTGTTTTTGATAATGGGAGTTAAACCTCAGTGTATTTAGTGCATAGAAGTCACTTCCGCAGGCGTCTTGAGAGTTGGTTCTTGGTGACAGCTGTTGACTGGGAATATCTTTTCAGGAAAGATGTTTCAGGCGCCAGACCTTACGCTGATTGTGGAGTTCATCTTTATGTTTTATAAGGAGAAACCTATTGACTGGCTCTTGGACCACATTCTCTGGGTGAAAGTCTGCAACCCTGAAAAAGATGCTGTAAGTTAATTTTTCCTGCAGTCCAGGGGATACTTTTTCTTTTCTTTTTGAGACAGGCTCTCACTATGTAGCCCCAGGCTGGCCTAGAACTGAAAGTCCTTCTGCCTCAGCTGCCTGAGTACCTGGATTACAAGCATGCACCATGGTGCCTGGCCTGAAGTTCCCCTTCTGTTTTCTTTATGAAAGTAACTTTGAAGTAGATCTTGGTAACAAGTTAAATAAAGCCAAGGCAGGGAACTGTTTACTCTTCACGAGCTTGCCTTCATTCTGGAGCCAATCCTAAGTTCCAGTGTTAGAAAGGTGTGTGTGTGTGTGTGTGTCTGTGTGTCTTGTGTGTCTGTGTGTGTCCCCATGTGCGTGCGCTGCAGTGGTAGAGCGCTTTAAACAGCATTCCTGAAGGTCCTCTGTTCAGTCTTCAGTCCTGGCAATGTATGTGTGTGCAAAAATAATGCATTTCTTAATGGTAGACAATCTCTTAGCCACCCTGTTTCTAAGTGTTTCTCCCTCATGTATGGCTGAGAAACATTGGGGAATCTTGAGGCTTGCTATCCTGTTACTATTGGCTATAGGCAGCCACCAGACCCGGCTTGTGGCAGGTGTGCCGGTTTCTCCCTGTTCTGTTTTTTTTGTTTTTTTTTTTTCTTTTGGGATGGTATCAGACCCCAGTACACCTGAAGTATCAAATAGCAGTGTTGCCATATGCCAACTTACAGGACTCTTCAGTGTCTGGCTTGCACTTTATTACAGAATAATAAACTCAGATTCTTTTAAACGTCTAGAAACATTGTGACAGACAGAAGGCAAATCTGCGAATCCGCTTCCGACCCTCCCTCTTCCAGCACGTGGGTCTGCATTCGTCACTGTCGGGGAAGATTCAGAAACTCACGGTTAGTGACTGGACATGGTGTTCCCCAGCTGTATGGGCTGATGTTCAGGGTGTAGATGAGCTACGTGTTACCTAACGTCACACACGTGTCCTCCTAGGATAAAGATTACATGAAACCGTTGCTTCTCAAGATCCACGTGAACCCGCCCGCCGAGGTCTCCACTTCCCTGAAGGTGTACCAAGGACACACACTGGAGAAGACCTACATGGGTGAGGACTTCTTCTGGGCCATCACCCCCACGGCTGGCGACTACATCTTGTTTAAATTTGACAAGCCGGTCAACGTAGAAAGGTCAGTGGCAAGGGAATTACATCAGCCCTTCTGCTTGGAGCGTGCTTTATTTTGTGTGCTTTGCGCACAGTAGGTTGAGGAGGTAGTGAGTCGCAAAAATTTTGGTTATAAATTAATTCATACGGCTGAGTATGAAAAATGCTCATGTTTTCAGGCATACCATCAGTATTTTAATGTGTTGAATAAATCATTTTTAAACACATTTACCTGTGTGTGGGGGCCAGAGGACAACATGTGGGAATTGGTTCTCTCCTTCCACTTTGTGGGTACTGGGGATTGAACTCAGGTCCTCAGGGTTAGTAGATAAAGTGTCTTTGCTGAGCTGTCTTGCTGGCTTTATGTTTGGTAGATTGTTATTTCTGGACTTAAATTTAATCAGTAATTTTGTTACTCTAATTTAGACGTCTTCCCGAAATCTAAAATAATTTTTGAGTCTTTATCTTAGACTATCTCCAAACACAGGGAGAGCAGGTTATTAGCCCAGCAATTGGTTGAAATGGCAGATGTTCCTAGCCAATGGTTTTGCTGGTGCATGTCATTTTTTAGCATGCCATGGGACTTTACAGCCCTTTTAGGTTTTGTGGGATTCACACCCATTTTACAAAATTTAGAACTATTTTCTTCGTTTTGTTTTTTTTTTAATTTAATATTCATGGCTCCTTCAGTTCCTCCTGCTTTGACGAGAATGTCAGTGGCACACTTACTATAATGGAGTTCATGTCCAGTAGTGTATGTAGGAATGTCCGCTGACTTCTGTATGCTGTTCTTGCATCCTGCTACCGTACTGACACAGACCCCATGAGTGGGGCTGGAATTTGGGTGTGACTTAATTGTTATTTTTATTGGTGTGTTGAGGTGGGTGCATGTATGTGGAGGCCATAGATCAACCTCAGGTATCTTCTCGCTCAGTCTCCTCCTGTTTTTATTGAGGCAGGGTCTCTCACTTTTTCCTGGAACTCACTGGTTTCAGTAGGCTGGCTTTTTTACATAGGTTCTGGGGATTGAACTCAGGTCTTGTGCTTGCATAACAAGGATTTTTACCAACGGAGCCATCTTGGAAGCCCGCCCTCTTCTTACCATGGCTTCCTTCACTTTGACATACTTAGCTGAGATAGAGAATGGACAGTGGTTATGTGAACCAGCATTCTTTGGCAAGGATACATTTCAGCATATTTCTCTATGAACCAGTACATGTACCTCAAGTCCCAGCTACTTGGGAGGATTGTTGGGAGATCAGCTGTTCAAAGTCAGAATGGGCAACAGCAAGATCTTGTCCCCAAAATAACAGCAGGCATTGGAGAGGTGGCCCAGTGGGTAAGAATGTGTACAGCTCTTGCAGAGGACCCAATTCTTAGTGCCCATATCATGTGGCCCACAATGCCCTTAATTCTAGCTCCAAGGAATCCAATGATGGTAGTCAGAAATTTCTCTCCTGCCTGCCTGTTGCCAAATATCCAGTAGCTGCTTCTTAAATAATTGACTCAGAGGCTTAATATTATTTATAAATGCTTGGCCAGTAGCTCAGGCTTATTACTAACTAGCTCTTACCCTTGAATTAACCCATAATTCTTATCTATGTATAGCCACGTGGCTCGGTACCTCTTCTCAGTGCGGCATTCTCATCTTGCTTCCTCTGTGTCTGGCTGACAATTCCTGACTCTGCCCTTTCTCTTCCCAGAATTCTCCTGGTCTGGTTGCTCCACTTATACTTCCTTCCTGGCTACTGGCCAATCAGCATTTTATTAAACCAATTGGAGTGACAAATCTTTACAATGTACAAGAACATTATCCCACAACAAATGACCTTTGGCCTTTGTGAGTTCCGCAGTCCTGCGCACATGAACACACACACTCTCTCTCTTTCAAAATATAAAAATGAAAGCAGTATTTCTTATCTGAAAATGCTAGGAAAACCTCTTCTGCATAGTTTAAAAATCAAATTCCTGTCACAGGAGATGTTTGCCCACAAATACCACACTCGAAGCAAGTTGTCACTTGTAGCCATTCCCTGGCTGAGGGTTTTTCATGTGCAGGATGCCTTTGTCAGTTCTCATAAATTTATAGTCGTGAGTGGTGCATGGGCCTAGCTGTGTGCAATAGCAGAAACTCATGTTGCAAGTTAACTGGTCTTGGTAAAGGTGGGTGGACTCAAGGAATCCAGGGAGCCAGAATGGGAGCCAAGATCTTTTCTGACTCCTAAGCCTAGATTTTTAGACCTTTAATGCAACTAAACCAACAGGGTTATTTTGATTTTTGTTTTGTTTGTTGTTTTGTTGAGGCAGGATCTTACTGTGTGGTCCTGGCTAGCCTGGAATTCACAATGTCAACCATGCTGGCCTCCAACTCATAGAGGTCCGCCTGCCTCTGCTCTGGAGTGCTGGAAATAAAGGCGTGCGCCACCACGAGCAGCTCTTGTGAGACATACTTTATATGTCCTATCTGGGGACTGAACCCAGAGCTTTGTACATGCCAGGCAAGCGTACCGCTACACCAAACTCATAACCCTAAAGCGAGGCTGTCAGTGAGCCATGACCCATGATTGTCCTCCTGAAAACTCTGTAACACAAGATGCCACACTCTAAGAAAGGTGCTATACTTATGATTGTCGTATTTGTGGGTTTGTGTGGAAAATGTTGCCAACAGGTCAGACTGTGCACACTTTTGTGTTTAGTGAATGTTAAGCAGCAAGTGTGGGGGCTTCTGGCCGAGATCACACACAGCCTGGGGCTGCGTCCTTCAGTCTTAAGTTTCCCAGAGCATTCTGAGTCAGCTGAATTCTGGTGTGGTTATCCTGTGCCAAAAACCTTCTAAGAGCTCACTCTGGGGTGAGGGTGGGTTCTCGAATCTTGTACACTCTAACTCCTGTTTTCGTTCTGTGGTGTGTGTTTCCAGTTATTTGTTCCACAGCGGCAATCAAGAACACCCAGGAGACATCCTGCTAAACACAACAGTGGAGGTCCTGCCTCTAAAGGTATGGCGGCTGCTGCTACTCCTGATGCTCTAGTTTCGTTTCTGTTACGTGATAAAATGCCCTGACAGAGAGCAATTTATCGGGGGAGAGAGTTTAGCTTACAATTCCAGATTATAGGTCATCATTGGGGGGAAGTCAGGCAGGAATTTTAAATTTTATCAAGTTACATCAAATCCACAGTCAAGAGCGGAGAGAAATGCTTGCATGCTGTCATGTATGTTTGTTTGTGCCCAGCTCAGTTTCTCCTCTCTTACGTGGTTCAGGGACCCCTACCTAGGGAATGGTTCTGCCCCCAGTGGGCTGGGTCTTCCCAAATCCATTAAGATAATTCCCACAGATATGCTCACAGGCCAACCCAGTGTAGACAGCCCCTCACTGAGGCTTCCTTCTCACTGATCTCTAGTTGTGTCAAGTTGACAATTAAAGCCAGTTGTCACAATGGATACTTAAAGGTTGTTCTTATTTATGAGGCAAACAGAAATTCTCATGAGATGTAGGACTTTAAGGGTGGGTGGTAATAATAAGTTTTTAAAATGTTGAGTACCTAGTATTAATGTAGCCATTTGTTTTATCCATAGTCTTCATTTTGCTTTCTACTGGAAAGTAACACAGTTGTTTATATTAGGAAAAGGGTCCACATTATACCACAGTGTTTACTTTGTATATTTTGAGTCCCACGATACCAGGTGGACATCTGAGTGCCTGATGGGGAATGCACAAAGTTAATTCACTGGTCTGTAAGAAATGCCTACATTTTGTTCAAGTTACCATGCAGTCTTCATTTTCTGACCCTTGATATTCTGTGCAGACTGAGAGGGTAGTTAAAGTTTCACTAACACATTTTCAGAATTCTCCACTGAGATGCCATTTTTCTTCATATCTGTGCCACAAAAGCAACTTGTATATACAGAGTCACGTGTGCTTTAAACAGGCATAATTACCTATACAATTTTGCTTTTATTTTATTTTAGAGCGACAGTTTGGAAATCAGCAAAGAAACCAAAGACAAGCGATTAGGAGATGGCTATTTCAGAATAGGTAATGTCTGCTTTGTAACCCGCCCCATTTCCTGTGCTGACTCTTAAAGTCATTTCAAATTCTTGTCATACTTGAAGCCATTTGACAGTTACAGTCACCAGTGTGCTCAAGTTGTTACTTACATTCCCTTGACCTGACGGAGTTTTGGATCCTGGGTGGATTCCCTGGCCTGTCGGCTTTCTCTGTCATCTGTGTCGTGGCTGTACCTTTGCTGTGTCTTTCTGTCCATCTCTGTCGGGATGGTCTTCACTGCTTTCATGTCCTTGTCTAACTTCCACATGGCAGTCTACCTGGATTTCTGATCCTCCCTCTAGAGTGTGCCCTCTGTGTTGTGATGCTGGCTGACTTTGGCACCTGAGGAAGCCTTGGGGGGGTGTTAGGATTAGTAAATGGAATCAGGGTTCAGCTAGATGTCACCTGGGAAAGGACCACAGGCCAGTGTGTAGAAAGATTAGGGCCATGGCCAGGGACCTCTGAAGTCCCCTTTTGTGTTTGTAGTCTGGGATTTTAATTGTGACCAAATACAGCAGGTTCACATCTTGGTGAGTGCAAAGTCAAGACAGGAGAGAATGGAGACAGAGTTATGATTTGCCAGCAGGCAAGGTAGTCACGGGGTTTCCAAAGCAGTGCTCTCTCTTAACAAAGGAACTGTGGAATTTTATTTAGTGAGCTGGCACACATTCTCACACAGATTAGGCCATTCCTGAGCACGCGCAGTTTAGGAGTACGGTCTTGAGCATACTCAGTTATGATGATGGAGCGTGTGCTCGAAAGATTAACGTGACGGGCAGGAATGCCTTTGGCATGCTCAGCTTGCCCTCTGAAGATTTAGCTGTATGCTAGCTAGCAGCCACTCTGGTATTTTCCTCCTCCTGTTTTCTCCGCCTGTCATCTAATACCTACCTACTTCATTTAATACTTACTGGCTTGAACTCTGTGGGAAGGAAAGAGAAGAAGGGAAGAAGGAAAAAAGAAGAGGAAAAGGAGAAAAGAAAAGAATTATTTCAAGGGAGTTTCATAGTTGACGCTGGACTGTGATAGTAGGTGTTATAGGCGTAAAGTTCTTGTTGATGGCTGACTGGGTAAAGGAGTCACAGCCAAAACCTATTGTGAAACTCAGAACTCTCTTAAGCTAATACAATATCTAACCTCGTTTCTTTAGGAAAATAAGCAGCAGATAGTATAATCAGCTTCTTTAAAGGACATGTACAGAGAGGGAGAGGGGATACACCTCCCAGGGCAGAAGTACCATGGCAACAGAGGTTTGGAAATGCTTCACTGTGAATAAAGAATTGCTGTATTTCAAAATCAATTGAACTGTGTGAGAGGCTTCTTCCTCTAACTGGAAGTGATTCATCTCCAGTGTAATATTGTGGCAGAAAGTGAATATCAAAGCAAAATAAGTATGTAAATAACTTCTATCTGGTGAGTGAGTATACACCACTGAGATCGTATGTGTGTGGCCCTGCAGCATAGCTCAGTTGGTAAGGGCACTTGCCACCAAGCCTGATGATTTACGTTCAGTCCTCTGGACCCACATGGTGAAAGGAGAGAACCAGCTCCCAAAAGTTGTCCTCATGCACATGCTGTGGTATGCACACCCCTGTACCAACACGAACACAAGTGTAACTTCTAAAATATTACACGTTTGTCGATTCATACTGGTGCTTGCTGTTACCTGGGCTGTGTGAAGAGATGTCTCGAGGACACAGTCCAGAAAACATCTGTCACCAATAGGTCAGCAATGACAGACATTTGCAATGAGTTCCGATAATAGGGAAAAAGCAACTCTGAACCTCTTGTTTAAGTGGAGTGTTGTCCAGGAATAAGGAACTCTGCATTCATCTCCTCAGCATGCCGTACTGCAGAACCACGTAGGTGTGTGGAATTTCATCCATGCAGATGAGGCAGAGATCTCTTCTGTTTAGCGTCCTCACCTGTCCTGTGGCCCACAAAGAATGCCCTTCATTGAGAAGTTTGCTGACCTCTGGCTTGGAGAACTTTGCCCCAGAAAGTTTTTTTTTTCTTTTCTTCCTTTTCTTTTTTCTCTTCCTTTTCTTTTCTTTTCTTTTCTTTTCTTTTTCTTTTCTCTTCTTTTCTTTTCTTTTCTTTTCTTTTCTTTCCTTT
>CABHPR010112634.1:0-17040 GCA_902168415.1 Peromyscus melanophrys | reverse complement strand
CTCTCCCTCTCTCTCGTCATTTTTCTTAAACCATTTTATTTTATTTTAAGAAGGACATTATTCTTACGCAAAAAAGATGGCTATGGGACACATTGCCATTTGTGGAAGGTCTTGCTTCTTTCTGTAGAGGGCCTTTTCTGCTTGTCTTCTGTTTTTAAGTTAGTATGTATCATTGTAGAAGATTATGAGTCTCTTGTTTTTAATTACTCTTGAATATTATTGAAGGACCAGCCTTAATAATATACTTCCCAGGGGCTCAGAAGAGAAACTACGAACGGCGAGAACTATTTTTGGGAAATAGAATCTTAGCACACTGAGCTCTTTAGTCCATTTGCTTTATTCCTCTGGGATAAAATCCTGTCTACACAGCTACAGTTCTGTACTCAAGCCTAGTTCCTTTCTTGCTTGATTTGTCTCTACCTTTATCTGCTGTCCCTTCTAAGTTCTGTCTTAATTCCCTCATCTTAGTTCTGCCTCATCTAGGTCCTTCTCATCTCGTTCTTACCCATCTAGTACTTTCCCATCTGTCTCTTCCTCATCTTCCATCCTGACCTCCAGTTCTCTAGTCAAAAATCCTCTCCAGCTAAAATCCTCAATATCCTCTCTTCGTTCTCCTTATACCGCAGTTTTCCTTAGTCTCTGAGGTGTTCAGTTATAAACTCAAGCCATAGCGATCCTCTGGCAGAGCAAGGTCACCAGGCTTGAATTCTTATGGGGTCATAAAGGCCGGTAAGAATTTTCCTCAGGTAGTGAGTGGCTGACAGGCTTTCTTTTACAACCCAAATGAGTGCTGATGATCGGTTAGTCAAGAAGGGAATTTATGTGCTCAATCTACATTCCTAGAAGTGGTTAGGTAAGAAATTAGGAGTCTGTTAAGAAGGCTGTAAGGAAGGAGGGTCTCACTGTAAATTGCACAAGAAATAAAGCTAGCCTCTGGACCTAGGAGACAGGTGTTGTTTCGTTTGGCCTTGGATGCTTGATAGATATTTTAGATAAATACCCTGTTAGGAGTTCTTGGAAGCATGCATAGCATTACAAGAAAGTCACTGTAGGAACCAGCTAATATATACACAAAAGCTAAAATATCACCAAGACTTCTTAAGCCATGGCTTGGCCTTTGAAGAAGTCCTTGACTTTTCTAAGTAGTAGCTTTTTTGATAGTAGCTGAATTCCATTACGTTTTCCTGTGGCTTGCAGCAAATTACACATATTTATGTTTATTTGTTTACTCGCACACATGCACCAGAGTGAGTGAGTGTAGGTGGAGCTCGGAGGAAATCTTGCAAAAGTCAGTTCTCTCCATCATGTGAGTTTTGGGACTTGAACTAAATTTAATTAGGCTTAGTGACAAATGCCTTCATCCTCTGAGTGAGGTGTCACTGGCCCAAATAACGGGCGTTGTTATGATATGTTCAGACATGTGTCTAATATCCTTTGATTTTATTGACTGTCTTTTCTGCCTTCCACTGGCCCAGTTGCTCTTCCCAAATAGAGCCCTTTCTAGATTTGTGTCATATTTTAAATCTAGATCCTGTATATGAAAAAAGAATGCAATGTCTGTCTTTGGGCATCTCTGTTGCATATTTAGATTCCTTTGGGTATGTGCCCAGGAGGCTTATGTAGTAATTCTGCTCTTCTCTGGAGAATTCTGCTTCTGTAGTTGCAGCTACCTAGATTCCCCACCAATATTTAGGGCTCCCTTCTCCCCAGCATCCTGTCTAGACTTGTTTTCTTAATGATAGCCATTTTGACTGGGGTGAGATAGACTTTCAGTGTTGTTCAAATTTTTTCTTTTAAAGAATTTTGTTATTGTTGTTGTTGTTGTTTGTATTTGATTTTTGAGACAGGGTAGCCCTGGCTGTCCTGGAACTTGCTCTGTAGACCAGGCTGGCCTCAAATTCAGAGATCTGCCTGCCTCTGCATGCTGGGATTAAAAGCATGTGCTACCACCGCCTGGCGGCTCTTTTAAAGATTTGTTTCCTTTTGTATGTATCTTTTGTATGTATATGAGTGTTTGCTTTCATATATGTATATACACCATGCTTGTTGTATGTGGTGCCCATGGAAGTCAGAAGAGGGCATCGGGTCCCCTGGGACTAGAATTGTGGATGTTTGTGAGTTACCATGTGAGTGCTGGGACTTGAACCTAGGTACTCTGCTGGAGTCCTCTCTCGGGCCCTTTACTATAGTTTTGATGTTCGTCTTCCTGGTGGCTAAGGAATATTGAGTTGAACATTTTTCTATGTATTTATTGCTCAATTGTTGAACAATAACTCTGTTTAACTTACTTGCCATTAATTGGATTACTTGGTTTTTGGTGATTATTGTTTTTGTTTTCTGTGTATACTCTGGATAGTAACAATCTGTTAGATGAATTAGTCTTTCATCTTAATTGGAGTTGTATATGGGAATTGTATAGAGCAGGCAACACATTTAAGTTTCTTCTCAGTGGAGCCGTGGAACGATACACATGGACAGACCCTGCCCAAGGCCCAAAGCCCCTGAATATCTGAAATGGTGAAGCTCCTTATGACCAGCTTAACCTTGGGGCAGTCAGCTGATTGCTGTTACAAAATGGACTGGATCAGGTTTGAGTAGAGGGCCAACTTGCTGGCATCCTGTAGGTTATATACTGTTGATGTAAAAACACGTATGTCTTCACCATGCCTCTTCGATTATAGTGGGCAGAAGTGTACCCCCACTTTACACAGGTTTCCTTGAAGGCCTTTAAGAGCACATCAGTTCATGGAGCTTCAAAAGCTGAATAAAAACAGACCAATGGGCTTAAACTCATTTCTTCCCTGTCTAAAGATGTCTACTAGAAACGTTTTGCCTTCGGTGGTGCTTTATGATCATATCAGACTCTCCAACGAGTCTTTAACAATTACTTTCTGTTTGTGAAGGAAAATTTGAGTATGGTGTTGCAGAGGGAATCGTGGACCCTGGTCTAAACCCTATTTCAGCCTTTCGACTTTCGGTTATTCAGAATTCTGCTGTTTGGGCCATTCTTAATGAGGTAAGCAGATATACAGTCTGCGCAGCCATGCAGCTGCTGCCTTTTTTTTTTTTTAATTGCATTTTGATTTTGCAAATGAAGCCTTTTGGGAATTGTGAATTAGCTGCTTTATCAAATCTTTCATTATTTTGTATTTCAGATTCATATCAAAAAAGTCACCAATTGATCTTCTAAGAAACCAACACCTCCTTTCCTGTGAATGTCCATTAAAGATAGTTAGCATGGCCTTTTCTGTTGGGACTTGAACACTACCTCTCGGGAAGCTACTGTAGATAAAATGATTGTCATTTCCACTCAGACAGGGACTCTTCCCATGGATAACTGCATTCATTGGAAACTAAGCTGTCCTCCAATTTGAACTTGACACAAACGTTTTACAATTCTGACAGCCTGTTAATATGACTGGGACTATTTTGGTATTATACTAATACATAAGAGTTGTACATATTGTTACATTCCTTAAAATTTGAGAAAACTAATGTTAAATACATTTTGTGAAGGGGGTACTTTTGAAGTTCATTTATTTTACTATTATAGACCCTCTTTTATAGATGATCAGGGATTATATATATATATGAATATGAATATAAATATATAAATACACATAAAGATGTTATGGAGTTAATTTATTAGAAACACAGTAAGAAGTACATATTTTTGTGCAGTAAATTTTTGAATCAATACCTTTTTTTGAAGAAGCGGTTCCCTGGCTTTTTTAAGTTCTTTCTATATATATATTTTTTTTTTTGGAGATGCAGACATTACAGATCAATGCCATTTTTTCCAGTGCACTGCCATTCCAGATTGGTTCTAGATGGGTTTCTTAACTTGAAGTACTTTTATAATCACAGCAATTCTGAACAAACTATTTTCAGAGGCATTTGTCATTCCTTAAAGCCAAGATTTTCAAAGACCAGTGTCCTCTTGAGGGTTCTTTTACTGTACTGTGTATGGTGTGTAGCCACAGAAAACCAGTGTGATCCCCAGTGTCCAGGTGGGAGGTCCCTGTCTGAGTCTCCACACACAGAATCCTTCAGGTTTCCTCTGGTGTGGGTGATGAGACTCCTTTCCTTTTTAACCTGTCTTTAACCAGTAGTTAGACACCTTGTCTCTTTTGTCCTTTTATACCCGTGTTGGGTTTTGGAGTTCAGACATTGTTTTCTAGGTAATGCTGTTGTGTGAATCATAATGGGTATAATTTTAAAATCAAAACTGTACTGTGGGGCTCTGGTGAAAGGTAATTGTAGCGCTTGTATGTTTCCACGGAATGATTTGCTCTACTGTATCATGAACTTGGAAGTAAATGCTGTGTCCACAGAGTGCTTATGCCTCCTTACGCTGCAGTCCCATACAGGACCAGCCTGTGAAAGTGCTTTACAGTTAGGAAAGCTGAGCCAGTCTCCTCTGGTGATCCAGGGGCTGCAGATGTCCAGCAGATATGGTAGAGGCCTGGAGCTGTGGGAGGTCCTAGCTGGTGGCCTCCAGCCTGGAGCTTTCTTAGTTGCCTAGTGGATGGGACACACAGCACTAAGCAGCTATTTTGCATGCCGTGTTCTGACTGGGGAAATACAGATTTTAAACACCACTGTGCTCTGTGTCAAAGCCCAGCTGAAGTTTTTCTTGGGGTTTTGTAAATTTCCCTCTCATTTCCTTCAGCTTTTTATTTTCTTCTCTGATTTCTTAAGCCCATTTCCTAAGACAAAGCAAATTCCTTTGAAAAGAGGAATACCTTTTCATTATAAAATCTGAGCATTCTCTTCACACACCAAACGACCGCTAAAGCAGCAGCGTCACAGATGGTGAGACCATGCAGATGGGCACCGGGGCTCCCTGAGGGCTCTGGTTGAAAATCTAGCGGGAGACTAATGCAGCCCCTGCCACCATTTGAATGGCCCCTCCATGGCTCTTTGTGCACATCTCACTCGAACTCATCTCATCCCTCTTGCTACTAGGACCTTTGTAGCCAAGTCTTTTCCTTCATTCAGGGAATCTCTCGCTTTTCTCCATGAGCTTGTTCCCAGTGCCTAGAACATGTCTGGATCTTGGCAGGCTCTGTTGGCATCTGGGTGGGTCATTTCTCTCTTAGCTATGTTTGCCTGCCATCCTTGCCATGCATGGGCACACACACACACTCAGTGTCTAGATTTCCTTTGTGGTGTGTGTTCTTGGACACACTCCATGCTCTGGAGGCCAGCTCTCCTGTCTTCCACCACAGCCGGTGCTCATCTGACCCTCAGTGTTTGTCGCTCCCTTCTTTGTGCCCAGTACAGCACTAGACAATCGAAGCAGTTGTGCTTTCCCCAAGCCGGAAGTTTTAGTGAGAGCCCTGGAGGTTGGTGAGAGGGAAGCTCAGAGGAGGGGAAGCCAGAGTGCCTAGAAGTGCAAGGTGTGCACATGATACCTCAGAGGCCACCAACCCACTTTCCCATGAATAGTGAACGGAAAAAGTGCCAAATGCAGTACTAATTCTATCTGTAAAATAGGCCGTGGTTGGCATCTGGTATGTATTTCAGATAAATTAGACTCTAGAGTAGTGCTGGCCTCTACAGAAGGCACAAAGCACATGGCAGCTGTTGAAGTTGAGTTCTGTGCCCACAAGCTCAGTGGCCACATGTGGCCAGCAGCCACCATATTGTATCTGAGAAATATGGGACATTGTCATCATGGCGGGAAGTTGAGTGTAAATGTGAACATTCTAGAAAGAAGGAGTAATGTATCCTGCTGCTGTGATTCAAAGTAGACCTGTGGATTCATCATAGTCCAGGTAAAGGTGCATATTTTGGTGAGAAAGCCAAGATTGCCTGGCTCGGTGTTACCATTTTTCCCAGCATGCATTGATTGTATCAGTGTCCTCAAGAGGTGTGTTTGGTTAAAAAGCATGAGAAAGAGCGAATGCAGATGGGTAATTTAGCTTGTAGTCTAGATGTGTGTGTGTGTCTGTGTATGCATCCATTAGGGTGTGTTTGAACAAAGGTTCTCAGTGGTTTTTGAAATTTCAAAAAGCTGTCAGGAAAGTGGTAGAGTTCTTTTTAGTCTTTCATACTCATGAAAAATAAAGTTCTCAACAGTGCTATCCCTCAAAGAAAAGTGTAGCTATGTGGAAAGAGTATGTTCAGGTCATCCCGGTTACTAGTCTGTATTTGTGGTATGCAGGATTCTAAGAATGACCCCCCCATGACCTTGTAGAATATCCTCCCCTTCTCAGTGTAGCAAGAGCTGCGACCATGATCTAGGGTCATGTCTTGTTACTTAGCAAAAGGGAGGTTATCTGTGGGGGACGATCCAATCTTGTGAGCCATGTCAGGCTAGTAGGAGAGAGAGAGAAAGCAGTAACAGAACTCTGAAACACCATCTAGTGGAAGGGGCACCCAGGAGGACTGCAGGTGGCCTGCCTGAATGATTGGAAGCTTGTTCCCAGCTGAGGAAGTAGAGCTGCAGTTCTTTTTCCACAGACAACTTCACCCCCACACTTACCCCAGGCTTGGAAATGGACATCTTCAGATGAGAGGCCAGCCTGGCAAGCACCTTTACTGCAGCTTTGTAAGTGGGGCCCTACCCAGGCTGGCCTTGAACTTCTGTGCTCCCCGTTCTGCCTCTCAAGTGCTGATGTGCATCACCGTGCCCTACTTGTTGATATTCTTTGACAGACACACAGAATAAACTCATTCCTAGCAAGTCTCATTCCTGGGTCTCAGCTGGAATGTTCTGTGCCAGAGACCCCCATCTCCACTACAGGTTAGATTTGTATTTGTGTTTTGTAAAACAGCTGCCAGGATGAGACTGTGGTGTGGGAGCATCTTTTTCTCCAAATGAGGTTAAAGTACACGGACTCAAAGGCCTGTCAGAAGTACTTGAAAGAGTGATGAACCTTGGTATTTTAGATGAGATTGAAAAGAAGAAAAATTCCTGCCTTTATGTTCATTCCCAGGCATGTCCAGCCTTCTGACACCACAGCATGGCGCTGTCATCTACAGAGTTCACACTCGAGAACAACACAGTCCAGTTACCCAAACAGAAAAGGAAAATGTTAAAAAGCTTTAAGTTTACAATTTTGTATTGTGCCATTCATTGCTGTCCTGGGCCATGGGCTGAACATACCTGCTAGAGCTTAGGCTCTGATAAGTAATTTTTAAAAATCACTTAGTTCAGTAGCCAGCACAGCATAAACCCTGGATGTACCAACCAAGGCTTTGTATTTAGATGCTTTCCAAAATACTTCTGATTCCAAGCCATTCATTGCTAGCGAAATTTATTTTTATTTGGTTCACTCATTTGTGATTTTTTTTTTTTTTTTAACCACACTGCTGTAGCCTTGAAGGAAAACGAACAGAACTGAAAGAGTTGAAGGTTAAACTGTCAGGTCTCACAGCCTTGTGTTGTCATCTTCATATGGTAAGGGATCTTAAGTCCCAGCTCAGTCCTTTTCTAGAAAAGGGCATTCCCAAGCTATGTAACAACACTTATAGCCTGTAAAATTTAAACTTTGATAGTTGTGAGGATTTAAATGATTAATCTTAACAGATATATGCTATGCTAAATATGCTCAATCTAATGCATGTGAACATACAATGCTAAAAAATGACCAGTCTTTTACAAAGACCAAAAAAAAAAAAAAAAAAAACCCCACAAAAAACAAACAAAAAAACCCAAACCTACAAAAAAGCCAAACCAAGGATTTTGTCCCCGTGCCCTGTACCATCACTAGCTGAATGAAGCCTTTCCCTTTCTGAGTTTTTGTACTACCTACAAAAGCCTCTGCGAGAACAAGTAGGCAGCAGGAACACACTGCAGGCAGCATGTGACCCTGTGTGTCCAGTGTCAGACAGTAACCTGAGTTTGAGGGAGGGGAAAGCGTGTGTGTAGGGAGCCACGCCCACTGTGAGCATGGTAGAATATGCACAGTGGGGCTCCAGCTGCTCTCAACAAACAGCTGGTTTGTTGTAGGGACAGCTAAACACTTGTGGATGCTAAGGAGGCCACTTCCTATGGCTGCTGCTACTAGTCCAGTTGAACTAGTAATTAGCACTTGGTCCCAGAATGAAAGCGTGGGGGTCCTTAGCTTGCTTAGCATTTCATTCTTTATTGGAAATGCTGTGTTTGCTCCAGCTTGGTGTAAAACCTGAAGCTGCAGGGTCTGAGCCATACAAAAGGCTGCTGGGACAGTATTGTCCAGAGTGCTGGCAGCAGATTCCTCTCAGTGTAGCCACTAAGCCTCACAGTCATGTTTCCCCCAGTGGAGTGGAAAAACTGCTCAGCTGGAGCACTTCCTCCAGAAAGGCTGTCTTTGCATGGGGGGGTGTTTCTCGGAGCAGCCCAAGGAACCTCTTTGCTAGGCTGTACCAGGTTTTCTTTTCCTCCTCCTTCAATGTATTGTACATACTTTGCTCACAGTGTCTTCGAGGGTTGAACAGTTCATAGCTGCAGTAATACTTGAGGTACCTGTTGGATTTTTAAAGGCAGATTATTTATTTTCAAGTTTGCTATTAATGTTCTGTTGAAACCCAATAATGTCCTGTTGACTGTGCCTTTCATAATGGTCTCTGTGCTATAACTGTCCATGTGTATTTGAAATAAAGAAGTTTGAAAAGCCATGTTGAATCAAGATTCCTTCTAATAAAAATGGCTCAAACTGAATAAATGGACAGAATTTTTTTTTTAGCACTATTATGGTGTTTACTTAATCTGCCTTTCAACTAGTTGCTGGTTCCTCTTGAATCTTTAAAAGGGAAACATGGCACCCTGCTAAGACAGTGGCTGTCATCTCTACAGGTATTCACGGCCATATACACACAGGGAGTGGGCTGAATAAGCTTATGAAGGTGAGTCTGTACATCTTGCCAACAAGATGGTGTGTGACAGCTACCTCTTACTGTGTGACATCGACCCCTTACTGTGCCCTTGATATTTTATATGCAGCTTCAGGTTAAGTAATTAAACAATTACATGCTTTAGTTTAAAAATATTTATTAGAAATGTACATTTAATTGGTTTTAAGGAATGGTCTAGACAATAGTGTTAGTATCACCTCAAATTTGTAAACTTGCTATCTACAAAGATAATTTACAGACTTTACAAGAACTTGTCCCTTCCCCAACACCTGACAGTTGAGCTCCACCGCGGCGGTCACTTTTCATTTCACTCTGTACTTGTAGAAGGAACACAGCATGTGGGTAAAGTTCCAGCCCAGGGCCAGCGACAGTCCATACAGCACAACCAGAGGTGCAAATGGGTAGAGCAGGATTACTGTGTTTTTCAAAAATGGCAGTGCTGGAAAAGAAACAAGGACAGGAGTGACATGAACATGCTGAAAGAAGGCGCTCAACACATGGGCAGAGGAGCGACATTTGCATAGGACCATGATGCTGCTCGCAGAACTACAGATACATCTCATTTAGGGTCGCTGGGAGACTGAGCAGAGGGATGAATGCAACTACCAATGGTTCTCAACCTTCCTAATGCTATAGCCCTTTAACACAGTTCCTCACGTTGTGACTCTCAACCATAAAACTATTCTGTTGCTGTTTCATAACTAATTTTCTACTGTTATGAGTCATAAATAGCTGATATGCAGGATGTCTGACGAGACCTCCAAAGGGGTCATAACCCATGAGAACTGCTGATCTAGACAGATACCCTAGGAGTCTTAGTATGCAAGGTAATGGATCTCATTATGGCATTTTATACACTGACTGACACCACATGGGACAAAATCACTTTGAGGCACTGGAGTGTTCCCACTGCAGAAGCAACACAACTCAAACTGAGGTCTAATCAATAACTTCACCTTGGGGAGAGCTCAGGCACTAAAGTGTGAACACTAAGTTAAAGATTTATTATGTATACAGTGTTCTGCCTGCAGGCCAGAAGAGGACACCAGATTATCTCATTAGAGATAGCTGAGTCACCGTGCGGTTGCTGGGAATTGAACCCAGTTCCCCACATACACTTCTTAGACACAATACTCAACAGTTGTTAGGCACTAAGAGAACCAGTGCTTTCAGGATAATGTGAAAATTTCCTAGAAAAACCCTGATCCCCCAGAAAAGGCAAGTGGAAGATGAAGTGATGCCTGGGAAACTGGTCACGGGGTGATGAACAGTCAGAGGTAAGAGCTGTTTCTATTTACAGTAAGGTCCCAGTCATCCAAAGCAGCATAGAAGAGCTGAACAAACCATACTGTGGATGGTTCTGTGAGATCAATCTTGAGATTTCTAGACTTCAGCAATGGAGATTCTGGGGTTGAACATAGGACCTTGCACATAGTAGGCGGGTTTTCTACTGAATTCCACTCACTCCCAGCCTAAGAGTATTTTTCATTCACATTACAAAAAATAACAGATTTAGCAGTAAGTTTGCAAATATGGCCTGGGATCAGCAGACCCTAGGATCATCTAAAGAACCAAAGAAAGGTTTTTAACCATGAGCCCATGCCTTTTCCTCTCTAGCCCATGGTTAATAACACAGAGCCTGAATCCACACAAGGAAAGAGAATAGTCAGGGACTTCCGCCTGTAACTCGGAAATAGTGAGTTAGCATGGCTCCTTTAAGGTTATAACAAATGTTACATGCCACTCTACTTGTGGTAGTGATGATAATATGGAGTGAACCATAATGTCTGTCAATCCACTGCTAATGTCTATTCCCTTCCCTGTTACATTCTTAAACCACCAAAAGTAACTTACCACTGTATCCCAGGAAGGTTACATAGATGTAATAGCCAACCGCAATCAACCATAAGGTATTTCCAACTAAATATCCAATAAATGTATCTGTGAGGATAACATCTGCCAGAAAAAAAAAAATGCATATAGTGAGTCTCTTCACACAATAAGAACCTTGAGAACATTTGAGAAACAAATACTTACGGTTGATGAAAAAGAGCTGGATAAAATGCAAAATGACTAGGAGCGGATAAAATGCATTCAGATGTACATCAAAGGCGTACCCCCACTCCACATCATAGTCTCTGCTCTGGCGTTTCACTAGATACTTGTTGGAGATGAACCTGGAGAGCAAAATGAGAACTTCTCATACAATGTACTCGTTCTCTCAGTACCAACCACCTTCGGGTACCACACGTTACCAAAGGTCTATAGATGGAGCTTGAAACAGGCCAATGTCTCTGCCTTCCCGTTAGTGGGAGAAGCCTGACATGGTGCTGTGTCGAATGGCAGAGGTGCAAACCTAAGGTGCGATTTTTAAATGTCAACATTTAGGTGAAGAAGCAAGGCACTGCTGATGCCAGTCACAGCTGAAGGTCTGTGTGTGCCTGGAAGAAGGAAGGGATAGAGCAGGTAGCTAATCAAAGGAAATGCAGAGGAAATAGCTCTTTGGGTGCCTGTGGCTACTTTGTGACTTTTCAATCTTTTACTCATGGTAAAAGAAGCCAGGGTCAAGATGCAAGAAATGTTTTGATAGGGTCTCCTTGGTGGCCAATCAGAGAGCAGAGTCAACAGACAAGAGGAGAAGGCCATAGCCTGTCACTAGCATCACGTAACAGTGGAGGTGATGTTGAAGGTGAAGCCACAACAGTCTTGCCCTGAACAAGGAGGAAGACAACAATACTATCAGCCAAGGACAGGCTGGTGGCACCAAAAGTGGTTCTGAGAAGGAAGGAGAGGGCAAGATTTGGGACTGGGATTAGCTATGACAAATGTGCTTAATTACCAACATGGATTAAGTTGTATACAAAGCCTGTAGTTGACAGGAAAGGTCTAAGGTAGTGTGTAGATGATATTGAAAGCCATGGGCCTAAATGACATCACCCAAATGATGACATCATCCGAAACAACCAGCTAAACAAAAAAACCCAGTAAATACTCACGGTCAAGGCTTGTATCAACTGCCTTTCCCATTATAAGTGAGGGAGATTGGAGGAAACAAGGGAAAGGGGCTGGCTAGTGGTGCACCCAGACAGAACAGTGTGTATGCATGCTGCCATCGCTGTTCTACAACTTGACCTACCAGAAAATCATCGTGTCCAGATCCTCAATGAAAAGGACCTTTGTTCCATAAATCTCTCTGAAAATGTCCTTTTTATGTTAATGGATTTTAAACACGATTTTTTATTATTACAACGTTTATTTATGGAGGGGAGGTGTCATAGCATGAAGTCTGAGAACAACTCTGTGGAGTTAGTTCTAACGTGAATCCCAGGGATTAAACTGGGCAAGTGCTTTACCTGTTGAGTCGATGTCACTGTATTTTAATTCACTTTAATGTCTTACATATTGAATACAGAAAACAGGTTGGGATGTGGTGGTGAACGCTTGTAATTCCAGCATGCAGGTGGTGAAGGCATGACAATTTTTAGTTTAAAGTCAGCTTGGGCTACATGGTAAGTTCTAGACTAGCCTGGACTATAGTGTGAGTCCCTAACTTAAACAGCACAACAACAAGAGAACACATAAATCAAGAAAGCATGGCAGAATATAATAAACAGCCTATACTTAGTTATCAAAAAGTCAAAACAATAGTGCTTCACTTGGACAAACTAACTCAGCAAACACTGTTTTAGCCAAGAATATGTCCCATTCAGTTTCACAAAGTCTGTGAAACACGCAAGGAAAGGAAAGATCAAAACAACAACAACAAAGACACCTGACCTCAGAGTAACAGGAAATGGAATCATGGGCACCAAATGCTAAGAAAGTAGGGGTGATGGAGGTTGGACTGTGGCTATCAAAATAGAAGCAAGGCGTTCTAATGCTCACAGCACAGTGGTGCTGGACATTTTCTAAGAGCTAGGACTTCAAAGGTTCCCAACACCAATAAGTTGTAAATGTGTGGGGTGAAAACTAATTACCCTGATTTAATCATTATTTATATAAATCAAATTATCACACAGAACTTCATAAATTATAAAATTTAAAAATAGTTATGACTGATAAAGGAATTGTATGTAGTATGCAGCTCACTCCCCAGAAGTTCTTTTGGGTAATCACTACCCTCTGCTGCACCTCCGTGCACCCCTTAA
Organism: Peromyscus melanophrys; assembly: GCA_902168415.1. Taxonomy (NCBI): domain Eukaryota; kingdom Metazoa; phylum Chordata; class Mammalia; order Rodentia; family Cricetidae; genus Peromyscus; species Peromyscus melanophrys. Next base: position 4,048 of record CABHPR010112634.1, on the reverse strand, counting down.
ATAGGACAGAAATTCCTTCCTGGAGAAGGCCAAGACAATTAACTGGCTGCTCTCTCCCACCTCCAAGACGGCCACATCTCAGGCCAGACTACTGTCTGTAGGTTTCCAGTCCTCTGCTTTTGGGTTCCCTGCCACCTTCTCCAGTGAACATCCACCAGCTCTGACTCGGCATGGCCAGCGCAGAATGCTTCACCGGCATTTACCACACAGTCTCCGAAGCCCTAACTTCCTAGCCATCACTTCCTGTTAGCACAGGAAGCTCTAAATCTTCTCTCCTCCTTCTCCCACCACGTCATCTGTTCTGGGCATCCCCTTCTCTCACCTGAGCCGGCTTCTCTACTTCTCTGCTCCTTCGCTGCCATGTTGAAGACTTTTTCAACAGTGTGGACAGATTTTCTTCATTCTCAGCTTCTAGCTCTCCATTTCTCTTCTACCCTCCACCCACACTTGCAGTCATGTACATAAAAGCCCAATTTTTTTTCTGAATTCCATCAAGGCTATTTTGTAAGTCTCATTTCTTCATAGCCATTTAGTGTCACCTGTCCCCAGACCTACCATGATGCTGCACATAAGCATGCCTCTGGAACCAGGAATCAAGTGTCTTGTATCTCCCCTAAAACAGCCTTGTGTTGGTTCCTATGACACCTTTGCAATGTGTTTTGGGGGGTGCCATTGTTTCTACTTCCAGCTCCTCACAGGTTTGTGACACCTGTGTTCTCACAAACAACACAGTGAGTCCTTTTCTACATGATCAAACCATGGGGACACAAACCAAGGCAATCACCTCCCGGCTGCCTTGTGCCCATCCAGAATCACTGTACTCATTAGCAGAACACTTGCAAGAGACTGTTCTCGGAAGCTTTACATATCCCCCGCAAGGTGCTTGACAATGAGTATCTGATTTACATCAGCAGTATTCATCTTAGGCCAGGTCTTCGAAGTTTAGATTAATGATACATAATAGCATTCATTATCCAGGAACCATAAAACCAACAGTTACAAAGGAAAATAAAAGGTTGGTTTCAGAGGTTACAGCCTTGGCATTTTGTTTAAAATAGTAATAGCTACCATATACTGGACACTCATCTAGGTATCAAGGGCCTATCATCCCAACTACCCCTAACAACATCTAGTGAAACAACTCCAACTTATAAAGGAGACTAAAAAATGACTGATAGCATGTGGACCTCCATCTGAGAGTAAAATAGTCCATCAAGTTTTCTCTGCTTCCTCCTCAACCTTCACTCTCGACGTAGTCCACTTATTACATCCACTACCTTTTACCCTGGAAGCCAACCACACAGGAGCATTCTCCGTGAGAGAAGTGAGACGCTGAACACCAAACTACTGTTGTTCAATTAACCCCAGACAGACAGAAGCAGGCTGAGGGCCTTTGAAGACCTCTGGATGGGCTTTCTTCTCATCAGGAAGGAGCTACATTAAAAACAAAACCCTTTTCAAATACAAATGACTTAATGGCAAAGTAAAAGTCCAAAGGATAACCCTCCAGACATAAATGGGTCTAAACACTGCCAAAGCACTTATGCAGCTGGAAGTGGTCTCCACTGGCACATGCAGAAAACAGCTAACCAGACAGAAGCAGAATCCTATAGGATCATCTTGAAAACTTAGGATTTAACCGGATGTAACCATTCTGGGCTTTGCTACAGTGACAATAAGCACCCATTAAAGTATTTTCTGATCTAATATAAACACAAGAGGCCAAGTTACAATAATCTTGGCAGTCAATCTGACCACTTCCGCTACTCTATTTGAATTTCCATTAGCTACTGTACCACTGAAGTAAACAAACAGAGGCCCAGCAGTATACAAAAAACCAAGTTATGGTACTTACCACATTAAAGTTGATATCAGAAGGCCAACACCTACACAATCTATGAATACAACCCACAGGAGCAGCTTTATTGTCTCAAAAAATCCCATGTCAAGCACAAAACCAAATCCTATGGTGGACACTGAAATAAAGAGTTACAAGATTCACCGTTAGGCTCTAGGATATAAGACACAGTCCCTGGCATCCATATGCCAAAGTGTAGTGGTGGTATGTGGATAATGAAATAAAACCCTCAAGATGTGTTATATGCAATGATATAGAAATAAATGCCACCTCTGAGTACAGGTAGAGGAACAGGACGCCTGTGCTAGTTTACCATGACAAACTGGGTATTCAGAATAGCACCTGTGCAGAAGGCACTCCACTTATTTTTAAACCCAGGTAAATGTGAAAAGCACTTACATACTTCAATACCCTAGAGTTGACTGGGATGCTTTCTTGATGTACAGGAGAACTTGAAGGTGGTTTTTCAAGTACAAATCAGTACCTTCAGTACTCCTACTCTGAAAGCTGGGGGTGTAGCTCTGTGTGGGGCATTTGACTGGCATGTTTAAGTCCCTGGTTTCTATCCCTAGACCTACCAACACCCTGCCTCTCCCCCTGCCAACAAAACAAAATAAAACAACCACTACATTCTTCCAGCCTCACAGATTTGCCCCACTATGAAATGTAATTTCCCATTCTAACATTTCTTTGCACACATTGCAGTATAGGTTCACATTAGTTGGTTTTTTTGTTTGTTTGTTTGTTTTTTTTAAGTCAGTGAGTGTGGTGGCATATGCTTGCTAATGCCAGCACTCAAGAGGATGAGTTAAGAGGATCTTGAGTTCAAGGCCAGCCTGGCCTACACATCTAGAACCTGTCTCAAAAAAACAACTATGAAGTAAATCCTGTCCCCTACTTTTCAATGTCCCAATACAAGAGTTAACTCTGGCTTGTGTGTTACAGCCTGAACCAGGAAGAACATTACTTTCCTGCCAGCTTTTTAAGGTTTTGGGGATGGGGGAGTGGAGTGACAGCTTCAAATACCCTCAAATTCTAACCCATAATACATTATCACAAAAGATACTCCAAATAAGTTTCTTCTGAAATACACATTTGTTTCTCAACTATACTGCTTGTAAACTAACACACACTTACCACAGAGCCAGACACTTAAGAGGACCAAGAAAGCAGGGTCATCCCTGGCCCACTGATCCTTCGTTTGCTTCCGATAATGGAAGTTTCTATAAACCCTCTGTGGGGAAGTGAATAGGTAGAGCATCTGCCATGCAGCAAACTCAAAGTCCATCTGCCGAAATCGAAAAAGCCTTCTGAGGTACTTGTAGCGTTTTGCTCCAGCTGTGTGTCTCGCTGCATCCCTGGAATTCAAGACTCCATTCCCTTGCATTGAAGAACCCACTGAAGTACTTGGCAGCATCTTCCTGGATGGAATAAAAACATTTCTCTTAGATGTAATCTTAAGAACTGTCTGGCTACCAGCACTCCTCTTCAGAGTGCATTTTCTCCTGCTACCTTCAGGAAGGATTGGGGGCCAGAAGCAATGGATTGGCTCGGGGGCTTCTCTAGGGGCTGGCAAGTGTTAACTGCACTTCCATCAAGGAAAGTACCACCTGAAGCCATTCATCTCGAGTCCACGGTTTTCCACCCTTCACCTCAGTCAAGCCTTTGACAGCTGTGTTAGCTAATGAGGAAAAAGCACGAGGATGAAGTGACCTCCTCATGGGCACAGAACAAAGACTGGAACTCTGACTCAAAATTTCATGTTTTTAAAGGCCAAGATTGAAAACAGAACAGCAACCACAAAAAACTTCGTTTAAGCTGAAAGCAATGTTACTGAAAAGGTAAAACACACAGCTTATTCGTACAAGCCCATCAGCGACAGCCAGCAAGCTTCTGGTTATTCAGAATGTGACATAAAAAAGAAGCAAGTTCCAGTCCTTGGTGGTTTTACTCCCAGAATAGCTGAGTAGGATGAATAACAGCGCGGAGGGTCCGGTCAAACTAGTCCGAAGCTAAATGAGCGCAGGTCACCGCCCCACCCTCCGCTCGGCCTCCCTGTCCACAGGTGCCAGCACACCTCGGCGCCCCGCCCCGCCAGCAGTTCTCCATTACCCAAGCCTGCGGGTCCGCTGTCAACTAAAAACAGACGGCCCAGTGACATCTGAGCTAAGAACAGGCAACGTAAGGGTT
>CABHPR010112633.1:869-16455 GCA_902168415.1 Peromyscus melanophrys | reverse complement strand
GTGTGTGTGTGTGTGTGTGTGTGTGTGTGTGTGTGTGTGTGTGTGTGTGTATGTTAGCCATGCTAGGAATTGAGGACTAATTTTTAAAACTATTTGTTTGTTTGTTTGTTTGTTTGTTTTTTATGCATGGGTGTTTTGCCTGCATGTGCATCATGTGCATGCCCATGGAGGCCAGAAGAAGGCATCAGATCCTCTGGAACTGGAATTACAGAAGGAAGTTAGGGTCCATTTGGGTTCTGGAAACTGAATCCCAGGCCCGCTCTACAAGAGCAGCAAGTACTCTTAACTCCTGAGCCTTATCTCCAAGCCCTGGGATTGGTTTTTAACCTCTCAAGTTACATGGGAGGATGTTTTCCTTAGATCATAATATTCTACTTTTAAAACATCATCAGAGAAATAATAGTTAGATCTTTCAAGTAAGTTACAGCATCGTGTAGCCTTACTCCTTTGCTAAGTGAAGCTCATTTAAAGCTATTTTGTCCCCAAACCAAAGCAGTGCAGGTCCCTGTGACTGTCTGCACAGACTGAGTGGATGGAGGTAGATGAGGGTCTGGAGTTGGCAGCTTAGATGTGACTTGAGCACAGGCCGCTCTGGCTGAGGTTGATGGAGCAGCAGTGGCAGAGATGAGGGGCAATGGGGCATCAGGTGACCCAGAGGACACTGTCTGAACACTGTGGTGACAGCAATAGTGCTCATTCCCACACAGGCACAGACTTCCCAGAGGTGACCCAGGTGAGGACCAGCTCACCCCTTCTTAGCACACAAAATCCCACTGCTAGGAACTGGGTTGTGAGTCATTTTCAGTTTTGTTATTTGGTTTGCATTTGAGGAGATCAGGGCTAGGTCTAGTGTATGTTGTGCAGGACTCTGCCACTGAGCTGTCCCCTGGCCTGGGGTGAACTTGTTTCTAACTAAAGAGTAAAGAAAACCTGAGCTCTTTAAACCACTTGAAGGAGAAACTGCACATGTTCGCTGCACCAGAGCTGAGGTCTCAGTTTAGGTGAACACTTTTGTCTCTTACTTTGGTTTGTCCCCAACCTCCCCAGGCGCCTGCATTCTGTCCACCCTGTGTCATCCATGTTTCAGAACCTGAACTGAGCCCTTCACTGGCTGTTCCTGGTGGAGCACTGGGAGAAGTCTTAGCTTTTCCAGGGTCTGTGCTGTCAGAGCCTCAGATTGCAGAGACCTTAATCTTCAGTTTAACACACAAGCAGTCTGTTAACCTGTGTGTTTCATATTCTTCCAGGGACTCTGGCCAAAATATAGTATTTCTCTCACTGGAGAGATTTGATTAGGAAACTGTATATCCTAAAATAATGAACAATGTATAGAATACTTTCTATTCCTAATGGAAATTTTTTTTACCCCATTTTCTTTTTGAAAGCTAATTATCACAGTCATACTGGCTGTGATTGTGGGTACTACGTTCCGTGTCCTAAGAAATGATTGTATAGAAGTCCAGGCCAGGTAAGCAAATTTCGATCCTGATTTTGAGAAAAATGTTGTTACTTTGTTCAAGCTTATATAAATCCATTAAGAATTAGAATTCCTGACAAGAACAGAGTAAACATTTTGTCCTGTGATAGAGTTTTGGTGCATTGAAGGCTGAGTGGAAGAACTCACTTTTTCACATATATTTGTGTATAGATATTATGAAACTATACACACCACACATTTGACATTTTAGCAGTTTCAGTGTATGGAGTAGCTTCATGTTATGTGATGATCACCATACTCTAAATGTAGGGCATTTTTTTTCATCTTCCCAAATGGAATCTGATAGCTCTTAAAGAAGACTCTCCATACTACCCACTCCCGATTCCTGGCATCAACCATTCCACTTTCTGTCATTGAATATGACTAATGTGGGAAACCTGAATTGGAGTTACACAAGTATCTGTGTTTTGGTGTTCTTTGGGTTTTATCTTTGTTTGTTTTGGCTGGCTTATTTCCATTGGTGTGATGTCTTTGGCCTCATCAAAGTGTGGCATGTGTGTGGATTTCTTGGACTCTATAAGGCAGAATAATTGTCCAGTGTGTGTGTATGCTGTGTTGCTTCCCATTCATCTGTGACTGGAAATGTGGTTTGCTCTCACCTTTGGCTTCTATGAACCGTGCTTTTGAGTGTGCAAGTACCTTGGTTTGAGCTCTGGACTTTTGTTCTTCAAGGTAGATAGCTAGAGTTGCCAAATCATATGACCATTGGGTTAATTGCTTGAGGAACTGCTATCCTGTCTCCAACTCCACTGTACTATTTTATATCCTCACTAGCACAATGCAAGGGCTCCAAACTGTCCACATCCTCAACTAAACTTATGTTACTTCTTGTTTTGAATAAGATATCAAAGAAAAATAAATCATAATTCATTGGATTTTCATGAATTGTCTGCAATTTCTCATTTTAAATAGGAATGTTTTCTTTTCTTTCCAAAATTATTTATTTCTTTAGTGTGTGTATGTGCATGCGCATGTGTGTACTACAGCATGCACATGGAGGTCAGAGGACAATATACAAGAGCTGATCCCTCCAGCACATGGGTTTCAGGATTGTACTCAAAGTCATCAAGTCATCTTAACTGCTGAACCATCTCACTGGCCCTTTATTTTTCCTTGCTATTGAGTTACAGTGATTTTGCTTCTGAGATGTGAGTCCCCCAGCAGATACATGATCCACATACACTTCTTCCCTTCTGTGTATTTCCTTTTTATTCTGTTTATAATGCCTTGATGCATAAATGTTTTAGTTTACCTATTTATTCTTCTTTTGTTGCTCCAGTGCCATTTTTTTAAATGTATTTGGTTTGTTTGAATGTCAGTGTGGGGTAATAGGATAGGACTCAGTTTTTCCTGACTTGTCTTATAGATGTCACCTTTGTGGTTCTTGTCTAATTTGAGCTATAATGTGGCTTTTAAGATATCCTTTTGTGTTAAATCTTTTTAATGACTATAGCATATTCCAAACATAGTTTTTAATCAGGATCACAATTTTCAGAATTTTCACTGTAATTCATGTGTGATAAACCACTCTTTGACCAACAACCTCACTGATTGACACCCACAGCCTTAAAGTACCTCCCAGTGGCCACAGAGGCTTGACCATGGAGGTTCCTTGAAGGAAACTAAAGGAAGCTTCTATTGTCATGGTGTGTGTGTGTGTGTGTGTGTGTGTGTGTGTGTGTGTGTGTGTGAGAGAGAGAGAGAGAGAGAGAGAGGGAGGGAGAGAGAGAGAGAGATTATATGTCTAGTGATGTGTGGGGTGCACTCATGTTTATGTGGGTATGTACTCATGTGTATGTTGGTGAGCATACCTGTGTCTGCATGTGGAGGTCAGACGTTGATGCCAGGTTTTTCTTGATGACCCTCCACTTTCTTTTTCAAGGCAGATCCCTCACTGTATGTAGAGCTCATCAACTTGGCTAGGCTGACTGGCCAATGAACTCCAAGTGTCCATATCTGTACTCTTCATCACTGTAGTTATAGATGGGAAGCACTGTGCCTGGGTACTTTTACATGTGTTGTGGGCATTTAAATTCAGGTCCTCATGGCTGCATGGCAGACACAGTACTGAATGGGCCAGCTCCATAGCCCCACAAATCTGTTTTGATGTGTGGAAAACCCCAGTTAAGTTTGAAGAAAAGAATAAACATAAGAATTACTTCGTCTATGAATTGCCTTCGGTGTGGGTCAGAAGTTAGTCTGCATTGGGTGACTGGTCCATCTGTTTCCATCTGTCCTCTTTTCACCTTCCTGATGGCCAAGGTCTGAATGCTTTCCAAATCTGCTTGTTTGTGTCCTGTGTAGATGGCACATCTTAACCCAGCAGAGCACAGACAACAAGATAGGCAGTGTAGACACTGTCACAGGAAGCATTCAGACATAAGCTCTGAAAAACCTGATGTGCAAATGTTGGAAAATGCAGACACAAAGAAAAGCTTTCTTAGCTGTTTCTTTATATTCTTTTTCGAAACTGTGAAATGCTCTTAATTTGTATTTTTCACTTCCTCTGCTACCAGTATTGTATAAGAAGTTGTACTGTGTGACAATGGCCTTTGTGTGTAGTTTATTTCAGTCATCCTGATTAGTGGTTGATTCTTTGGGTTAGTGTTCTGGTTAGTTTTTTGTCAACTTGGAACCAGCCAGAGTCATGTGGGAGAAGGAACCTCAATTAAGAAGATTCATCTATCAGGTTGGCTGGTAGGCAAGTCTGTGGGACATTTTCTTGATTAATGATGAATGTGGGAGGGGCCAGCCCACTGGGAACAGTGCCAGTTGTTCTCTGGGCAGTTGGTTCTGAGTTCTTTAAGAAAGCAGGCTGAAAAAGTCATAAGGAGTAAGGAATACTACTCTGTGGCCTCAGCTTCCATCCCTGCCTCCAGGATCCTGCCTTGAATTCCTGTCTGACTTTCCTGGGGGATGGACTGTGACCTGGGATACGTAAGTGAGATAAACCCATTCTCCCTGTGTTGCTTTTGGTCAGGGTGTTCACCACGGTAAGAGAAAGCTGAGTAGGACGGTTCAAAACACTTCCTCACCATCATCTATGGAAGAAAGATGTTAAATTAATCTCAGGGTCAAAATCAATATTGTCTTCATCAGCAATGTTCAGGAGGCCAGAGATACTTCTCATGTTTGGATCCAGCAAAGCCTTTTTATTTTGTCCAACTGTATAACTAGGATCTGGGTTTGAATTTTGTGGCACATGAGCTCCTCTGGCTCAACAGCATTATAGGGTTGAGGTGGTAGCCAAACAATAAGGAGAAGGCATTGAAAGAAATAATTGGAGACAGACATTTATCCTATGCATACTTATATGCATATTTAAAATCATTTACCCAAAATGTCTGTGAGTTCTAATGTTCATTGGAATGCTATGCACAGTAATCAAGTTAAGGAATTTAAGTGTCTACCATCACATAAATGATAAAGAAAATGTGACTCACCAGGCTAACAGAATGGATACGAAAACAGGATCCCATCCTTCTGTCGCATACAAGAAACACACCTAAACGTCAAAGACAGACACTACCTCAGAGTAGAGGGTTGGGAAAGACTTTCCAATCAAATAGACTTAAGAAGCAAGCTGGTATAGCTATCCTAATATTTAACAAAATAGACTTCAAACTAAAATTAATCAAAAGAATTGGAGACGGACATTGCATAGTCATCACAGGAAAAATCCACCAAGATGAAGTCTCAATTCTGAACATTTATTCCCCAAATACAGGGGCACCCACATACGTAAAAGAAATATTACTAATACTTAAATAGCGCATCTAACCCCACACACCAATAGTGGGAGACTTCAACACCCCACTCTCACCAATGGACATGTATGCCAGATGGAAACTTAATGGAGAAATAAGGGATCTAACAGATTTTATGACTCAAATGAACTTAATATATATCTACAGATCATTCCCCCCAACACAAAAGAATATACCTTCTTCTCAGTACCCTATGAAACCTTCTCTAAAATCAACCACATACTCGGTCACAAGGCAAATCTCAACAGATACAAAAAAAATTGGAATAACCTCCTGTTTTATCAGACCACCATGGCTTAAAGTTAGATTTCAACAACAACAACAACAATTACAGAAAGCCTACAGTCTCATAGAAACTGAATAATGCTCAACTGAATCACCAATGGTTCACGGAAGACATAAAGAAAGAAATTAAAGATGTCCTAGAATTCAATGATAATGAATGTACAACATACCCAAACCTATGGGACACTATGAAAGCAGTGCTAAGAGGAAAGTTCTTAGCACTAAATGCCCACATAAAGAAGCTGGAGAAATCTCACACTAGCAATTTAATAGCACACCTGAAAGCTCTAGAACAAAAAGAAGCAAACTCATCCAGGAGGAATAGATGCCAGGAAACAATCAAATTGAGAGCTGAAATCAATAAAATAGAAACAAAGAGAACAGTACAAAGAATCAATGAAACAAAGACTTGGTTCTTGAGAAAATCAACAAGTTAGACAAGACCTTATCCAAACTAACCAAAAGGCAGCAAGACAACATCCAAATTATGAAAAGGGGGACATAACAGACAATAAGGAAATCCAGAGAATCATTAGTTCATAATTCAAAAACCTGTACTCCATAAAATTAGAAAATCTAAAAGAAATGGACAATTTTCTGGGTAGGTACAACATACCAAAATTAAATCAAGACCCGATAAACAATTTAAGTAGACCTATAACCCCTAAGGAAATATAAACAGTCATTAAAAGTTTCCCAACCAAAAGAAAAAAAGAAAAAGAAGAAGAAAAAAAAAAGAAAGCCCAAGACCTGAGGATTTCAGTTCAGAAATCTACCAGAATTTCAAAGAAGAGTTAATACCAATGCTCCTCAAATTGTTCCACACAATAGAAACAGAAGGAAAATTACCAAACTCTTTTTATGAGGCTACAGTTACCCTGAAACCCAAACCACACAAAGATGCAACAAAGAAAGCGAATTACAGACCGATCTCCCTCAATAACATTGATGCAAAAATACTCAATAAAATACTGGCAAACTGAATCCAAGAACACATCAGAAAACATATCCACCATGACCAAGTAGGCTTCATCCCAGAGATCCAAGGGTATTACAACATCAGAAAAATCTGTCAATGTAATAACCAAATGAACAAACAAAAAGAAAAAGAAACACATGATCATCTGATTAGATGCTGAAAAAGCCTTTGACAAAATCCAACACCCCTTCGTGATAAAGATCCTAGAGAGATCAGGAATACAAGGAACATACCTAAACATAATAAAGGCAATTTATAGCAAACCAACAGCCATCATCAAATTAAATGGAGAGAAACTCAAAGCAATACCACTAAAATCAGGGACAAGGCAAGGCTGTCTACTCTCCCCATATCTATTCAATATAGTACTCAAAGTTCTAGCTAGAGCAATAAGACGACAAAAGGAGATCATAGGGATACAAATTGGAAAAGAAGAAGTCAAACTTTTACTATTTGCAGACAATATGATAGTATACATAAGTGACCCCAGGAATTATACTAGGGAACTCCTACAGCTGATAAACGCCTTCAGTAATGTAGGGGCATACAAGATTAACTAAAAAAAAATCAGTAGCTCTCCTATATATAAATGATAAGTGGGCCAAGAAAGAAATCAGAGAAATATTACACTTTACAATAGCCACAAATAATATAAAATACCATGGGTAACTCTAAGGAAGTAAAAGACCTGTATGACAAGAATTTTAAGTCTCTGAAGAAAGGAATTGAAGAAGATATCAGAAAATGGAAAGATCTTTCATGCTATTGGATAGGTAGGATTAACATATTAAAAATGGCAATCTTACCAAAAGCAATCTACAGACTCAGTGCAATTCCCATCAAAATCCCAGCACAGTTCTTCACAGACCTGGAAAGAACAATGCTCAACTTCCCATGGAAAAACAAGAAACCCAGTATAGCTAAAACAATCCTGTACAATAAAGTAACCTCTTGAGGCATCACGATCCCTGACCTCAAACTGTACTATAGAGCTACAGTAATAAAAACAGCTTGGTACTGGCATAAAAACCAACATACGGACCAATAGAATCGAACTGAAGACCCTGACATTAATCCACACACTTGTGAACACCTGATTTTTTTGCCAAAGAAGCCAAAACTGTACAATGGAAAAAAGAAAGTATCTTCAACAAATGGTGCTGGCATAACTGGATGTCAACATGTAGAAGATTGCAAATAGATCTATATCTGTCGCCATGCACAAAACTCAAGTCCAAGTTGATCAAAGACCTCAACATAAATCCAACTACACTGAACTTGATAGAAGAGAAAGTAGGAGGCAGCCTTGAACACATTGGCATAGGAGACCACTTCCTAAATATAACACCAGTAGCACAGACACTGAGAGCAACAATTAATAAATGGAACCTCCTGAAACTGAGAAGTTTCTGTAAGGCAAAGGACACAGTAAATAAGACAAAATGACAGCGTACAGAATGGGAAAAGATCTTCACCAACCCCATGTCTGACAGAGGGCTGATCTCCAAAATATATAAAGAATTCAAGAAACTAGACATCAAAATACTGAACAATTCAACTAAGAAATGGGGTACAGATCTAAACAGAGAATTCTCAAGAGAAGAATCTCAAATGGCTGAAAGACATTTAAGGAATTGCTCAACATCCTTAGTCATCAAAGAAATGCAAATCAAAATGACTCTAAGATACCATCTTACACCTGTCAGAATGGCTAAGATCAAAAACATTGATGACAGCTTATGTTGGAGAGGATGTGGAGCAAGGGGAACACTCCTTTACTATCTATTGGTGGGAGTGCAAACTTGTACAGCCACTTTGGAAATTAGTATGGCTGTTTCTCAGAAAACTGAAAATCAATCTACCTCAAGATTCAATGATACTGCTCTTGGGCATATACCCAAAGGATGCTCAATCATACCACAAGGACACTTGCTCAACTCTGTTCACAGCAGCATTATTCACAATAGCCAGAACCTGGAAACAACTTAGATGCCCCTCAACTGAAGAATGGATAAAGAAAATGTGGTACATATACACAATGGAATACTACTACTCAGCAGTAAAAAGCAATGACATCATGAAATTTGCAGGCAAATGGATGGAACTAGAAAATAATATCCTGAGTGAGGTAACCCCGAACCAGAAGGACAAACATGGTATGTACTCACTCATAAGTGGACACCAGATGTAAAGCAAAGGGTAACCAGACTACAACCCACAGCTTCAGAGAAGCTAGATAACAAGGAGGACCTTAAGAAGGACACATTGATTGCCCTGGGAAGGGGAAATAGATAAGATCTCTATGTGTAAACTGGGGATGAGGGGGAGCAATAGAGTGTAGGGAATGGGTGATTAGAACATAAGGGAACAGGATGGTCAAGCTGGAACAGGGATGGAGTGGGAGAGCAATGAAAGAGATACCATCATAGAGGGAGTCATCATGGGGATAGGGAAAAACTGGGTACTAGGAAATGTAGAGTACTGGTAAGCCTTCTATGATAGTCAAACTTATAGTCATGTTAGTTAAGTTTTCTAGGTATACATAGACATATTTCTATTACGTAGGTAATCTTCAAACACTTCAAAGACCTACAGAATATGGCATTTTAAATGTTTTAAAAACTTAGACTTTCTAGACAGTGAGACACGTCTGCTCCTGTCAACACTGATTTACTTCAAAGAAAAAGATGTGCATTGAAAACACTCTATATGGAGTTTATCTTCTTCTTGGCAAAAAAAAATAGTCATTTGGGCAAGAAACTGTTCTTGCCTGGACTGTTTGACAAAATGTTATATCGACTGGACTTGCAGGACCCATAGGAAGGTGACCACTGAACTTTGCAAGGCAAAATGGTCCTTCAGGTTCCTACTTCACAGAAGAAACTGCCAGACATTCTACAGGACACAGAGAAAAGTGACTGAGAGACTCTAGACCTATGGGCTAAAGATGGATGCCCCAACATTGCAGAGGAACTTTGGATGACTGTCCATGCAAACAGCTGTCTCTGTCATTCTAGATTTTCAGAAGTTTCTCACAGTGCTCTTCCTGTTTACTTAAGTAATATTATATTCTTCTGAGGTCTTTGATGTAGTTTAAGACTAGATAGTTATAATTTCCTTGGTTATGATAAAGGATAAATTAGATATGAAACCTTAGACTCACAAATATAGGATAGATAGGATATCTTCTTTAATTTTACCAAATACAAATAGACCAGATATTGTAACTATAATTCTTGCTTGATATCTCTTTTGTTATATGTAACAATTTTTTTACTATGTTAAAGTTAAAACCTTCCTTTTGAATAGAAAGAAAAGGGGAAGTGATGGCTGATGTCATTCTGTATGCTGTGAATATGTGCTGCTTTGATTGGTTGACAAATCAAGCTGTTTGGCCAATGGTGAGGCAGAATAGGGTTAGGCAGAACATTCCAACTAGAGAGTGAGGAAGGAGAAAGACAGAGAGCAGAGGAGACACTGCTAGCCACTGCCAGGAGAAGTGAGATGTAAAGGTACTGGTAAGCCACAAGCCACAAGGCAAAGTATAGATTTATAGAAATGGATTAATTTAAGATGTAAGAGTTAGCTAGTGAGAAGCCTGAGACATTAGGCCCTACAGTTCATAATTATATAAGCCTCTGTGTGTTTATTTGGGTTTGAACAGCTGCAGACTGCGAGGGACACAGGAAAACTTTCAGCTACAAGGGGAGTTCCCAGAATCCACAAGGATGACCCCAGCTTCGACTACTAGCAATAGTGGAGAGGGTGCCTGAACTGGCTTACCCCAGTAATCAGATTGGTGAATACCCTAACTGTCATCTAGTAACTGATGGAAGCAGATGCAGAAATCCACAACCAAGGATGAGCTCCAGCAGTCCAGACAAAGAGAGAGAAGAGGGATTCTATGAGTAAGAGGCATTAAGACCATGATGGGAAAACCTACAGAGACAACCAAACCAAACTAGTGGGAACTCATGAACTCTAGACCAATAGCTGTGGAGCCTCCTTGGGACTAGACTAGGTCCTCTGCACAAGTGAGACAGTTGTGTAGCCTGATCTGCTTAAGGGTTCCCCTGGCAGTAGGGTCAGGATCCATTCCTGGTGCATGAGCTGCCTTTTTGGAGCCCACTACCTATGGTGGGCACCTTGCATAGCCTTGATGCGAGGGAAGGGGCTTGGACCTGACTCAACTAAATGTATCAGGCCCTGCTGACTCCCCTTGGGAGGCCTTACCTTGTTGGAGGAGGGAACAAGGGATAGGTTTTGGGGGGGAAGCTGGGAATGGGAGGATGGAAGAGAGAGGAATCTGGCTGGTATGTAAAGTGAATTCAAAATTTCTTAATAAAAATAATAACAAAGAAAATATGACTCAAAATGTTGCTTATCTTTAAAATGGGAATATGCAACAATATGAATAGAATTGAAGATTTGAAGAACATCATGCAAAGTAAAATAGTTCAAATCCAGAACAACAAACGTGTTTCACTTAGATGTGAATTATGAAGCAATTGACCTCCAGGTAGCATAGTATACACTTTGCCGGGGCAGTGGGGAAAGAGTGTAAAATCTGATAAACAAGAGAAGTAAGATTTTTTTCCTTTAAAATAAATTGTACAGCACATTCAATCCAACAAATTTTAATATACATTTCAAAGTTTCTGAGAATATATTTCTAGTGTAGAAATATATTCTATATAGTGTATAGAATGGTGTATATTTGTAGTGATGGGCAACATCTAATTTAGTTTTATATTATTATTTCACAAAATTGTTAATGAATAATATTAGTTTTATACCTTCAATATGTAGCTATAGGTTGTCAATCTACAATTATAATATCTAAAAAATAAGATAAAGTAGATGTTGTATACATGGTTAACTAAAGCCAGGGCTATAATGTTCCCTTTCTAAGTTCTTGGTTTTGTTGATAAAATATATGAAAGTAAGCTCAAATGGAACTTGAGGACAACTTATTGGAGACAGAGAGAGGGAGAAGGCCCTGAGCACCAGGGAACAGGTATGTGTGAGAATGGAAGAGCGGAGAGAGAGAAAGTTGTACATTTAGTAGAATAAAGCCTTGAAAACAAGACTGGCTCATTAGGACAGGAGGAGAAACCCACGTCTTCTGCTCTATGTTTAGTCATGTGGTACCCAACTCTTCCACTCTATGTTTGGTCATGGAGTGCTCAAGTTCCCTGCTCTATGGTTGGTCATTGGGTGCTCAGGTCAGGTCCTCTGCTCTTGTTTGGTGCTTTGAGGCAGGGCCACAGTTATGACCTGACAGTCCCAGAACTTGTCATGTAGCCCAGGCTGGCTTTAGTTTAGGTCCTCTTCTCTGTTTGGTGACTGGGTGTCCAAGTTCTCCACTCTATCATTGGTCATGGAGTGCTCAGGTTCTCTGCTATATGTTTGGACCTTTGAAGGAGGGCCACAGTTGTCATGTAGCCTAGGCTGGCCTCAGTCTGCAGCAGTCCTCATGCCTCTGTCTCCCAAGTTCCAGGAGTTTGGAGGTCTTTCTTCCTGCTCTTCTCAGAGTCTTACCCATTCTTCAGTTGTCTTTCTTTTCCATTCTTTTTCTTTAATCTGGCCTTTGGTAGATTATAAAATGGAGTTTTTCTTTAATGTACAAGGAAACCTAGTCTCCAACAAGGGCCCCCATCATCTTATCTGGATATCTAACCACCACTATGTACCTAGATAAAGAGAGTCACTGACCTGTGGTGGTATTTCTTCCCCAAAATATTGTGTATCCTAATAAACTTATCTGGGGTCAGAGAACAGAAAAGCCACTAGATACTTAGGATAGGCAGTGGTAGCACACGCCTTTAATCCTAGCATTCCAGAGGCAGAAATCCGTCTGTTCAAGGATACAACCAAGCATGGTGACTCACACCTTTAATCCCAGGGAGTGGTGGTAGAAAGCAGAGGGTATATAAGACTTGAAGACCAGAAACTAGAAGTATTTGGCTGGTTAAGCATTTGGCTGGTTAAGCTTTTAGGTTATGAGCAGCACAGTTCAGCTGAGATTCATTCTGGATGAGGATTCAGAGGCATCCAGTCTGAGGAAACAAGACCAGCTGAGAAGTTGGCCAGGTGAGGTTAGCTGTGGCTTGTTCTGTCTCTCTGACCTTCCAGTGTTCACCCCAATACTTGGCTCAGGTTTGATTTTTATTAATAAGAACTGTTAAGATTCCTGCTACACTGACCTCTGACTGTCAGTTGAGAAGCCGGCGGTTAGGACCCAATCATGCATCTGTCTAGAGGAACCTGACATGTGTGTCCAGGAAACAGATAAATGCAGAGGGCTTTTTATTCCCCCTCTTCCTGCTTACCATCCCCTATCACACCAACACAAATTATTTCTTCATAAATCGGCATCACTGAATTCATTTTTCGAGCTCTCTGGAAACCATGCAGGAAGTTGTTGGCCTATTTTATGGATAATCAAGGCTTTACAGATGTTTCCGCAGTCCATGTCTGCAGTAAGCTGTTGAGTAGAGATTCCCTCCACTGTTTCATGTTTTCATTCTTACTCTTCTGTAAATCAACACAGTCAACTGGATATGAAAACTCCCTGGAGTTTTATTAATCTTCATGTTTCTCTCTTTATACATTAGGAATGACACTTACCAACTTTGTTAGTTAAATTGGAGTGATAGGCTGGGCTGCCATGACTAAGTGCCATAAGCTCAGTGTATTTAAAAGGAAATGTTTCTCCACACTGCAGTGTGAGTGTCTGAGATGAGGATTCTCTCCCAGGCTCTTACTGTCTGGCCACCTTCTGTCAGACCTCTTGTGGCAGACACTGCATTGCTGTTTCTTCCCCTAAGTTTAACACAGATCACATATGATGCTTCAGTCTCATGATTTCAATTAAGACTAATGTACTCCTAAAAGACGTACTCTATGATCATTACATTAATGGTCATTATCTAATTTTTGGATTTTAGAGGACACACTTTGGTTAATAGATACCTCTGTGGAGACAAAGAAGATAAATAACTCATGGGACTCATATGGTCTGACATTTTTAACAAGAACAATTCCACATTTTCCTTCTATGTTTTTTAAATACTTATTTTATTTTTATGTGTGTGAGTGTTTGCCTGCATGGATGTATATGTACCATGTATGTGCCCTGAGACCTGTGGAGATCAGAAGAAGGCATTATATCTACTGGAACTGGAATGACAGATGGTTGGGATCCACCATGTGGGTGCTGGCAGCTAAACCTGGGTCCTTTGCAAGAGCAACAACCACTTTTCACTGCTGAGGCATCTCTCCAGTCCTGCTTTTTTTTAAAAAAAATCTTTGTGATGTTTTTTATATAGAGAACAAGCTCAATTGGGATAAAACCATTCTAATGTTGAATTTGCTGTTTCTTTTGCCTCTTTTCTCTCTGGCTAGAGCCAACCTGCTCTTCTTGCTCACAGGCTTTGAATGTGTCAGGAGCTTGTCTACCAGGGAGCTCTTCAAGATCGACTGTGATCGCTTTCTGTGAGTAACCCCTGCTCCAGGAGCAGGCATTGGGGACCGGTGATCAAGTTGCCTAAATTCATAGTGAACCTAGAATGTTATCTCACGAAATCCCAGTATTCCCCCCCTTTTAATTTGTTTAGTTGAAAAGTAAAGAAATTATAAAAGTTTGTGTTTACCATTGTTGTAGCACCAGGTGTTTGGAAGTATGTAAAGAGATTACTAATATTAATAAAAAATGGATGAGAAATCAAGAGCAGAGGTGTCTGCTGCTCAGTGAAGTTTCAAATTTGGGGTGTGGTCAAACAGTACAGTAGTAGGGGACTGAAAATAACAGGAAATTCATGAGCCCCCAAAGAAGGGTGTCTGGAGTTTCACAGAGCTAAAGTGTGGTGGGTTCAGCAGCACATTGGGGTTGGAGAGGTACAGTTGCACAAGAATGAGAGTCTCCTCTTGATGGAGGGCTGGAAAGATCCAGACAGCAGCTGTGTAGAAAAGGGCTGTTTATCTCCTGTGTTTTTCAAACATGGTAGAACCTTTTCCCGGTGGCCTATGCTTAGGATGCACTGCTCTCAAAGATGGCCAAGATTTGCCTTCAAGTACATGCCCAGGAGAGGAGTCATCAGAGAGGAGTTGAGGGCCTCACTCAGTTGGTAGAGTGCTTGCATTATGTGCATGACACTCTGTGTTAGAGTCACAGTATCACAAACCCCTGTAATCCCAGACTTGGGGCCAGGGTAGAGGCAGGAGGATGGTCATTCTTGGCTGCCTATGGAATTTAAGTCCAGCCCACACTGATAATCCTGTAACAACAACAGCAGCAATGAAAACCCCACAGAGATACGATGAAGACAGTGGGAGGGGAAGATCTTGGGATTTGGAAGGGTAAGGAAGGGAAGGGATTAGGTTTCATATCTGGTAAAGATCCATGGTTTTAAAAAGAGATTACTGAAGGAGTACATCTGTCCTAAAGTGAGAGTAGCTGGAGAGAAGGATGTAGTGTCCTGAAGCTGCACTGTGACCTCAGAGTGACAGTGTCATCTTCTTCATGAGAACTGGAAGGAGAGAAGTCTCCATGACCGCTGTCTGAGGTGAGGTAGAATGAGCTGCTCCTCAGGGACTCTGAGTAGAGTGGGCACATCAGGCTGTTTCCCTGGAGGGGCTGTTGTTTGACCAGAGTTGACAAAACAGGGAGAGTTCTCTGATGGGGAGAATCCTAGTGAGAATGTCATCAGGATGCTGGCCTAGAGATGCTGGTCCCTAAGATGGGGACGTGAATGGAAGTCAGCCTGGAGCATAGGGGATACTATCCTGTTAGGCTCCCTGTGGTGGCAGAAGTCAGTGTAGCCAGCATCTCACCTGTGTCTTCTGGACTAATCTAAGGATGTATAACGTCATCTTTGTCTCTATAGACATGAGCATACCAGTGGATACTACAGAGTGTCACCATATTTCCTTGGGAAGTTGCTGGGTGAGCTGGTACCCAGTTTGTTATTACCAAGTATTGTATTTACTGTTATAGTATTCATCATAGTAGGTAAGTGACAAAGCAAGAGAGTGTGTCTTTACTCTTGGGGGAGC
>CABHPR010112631.1:0-26366 GCA_902168415.1 Peromyscus melanophrys | reverse complement strand
CTGAGGCATGTGTGGTCCCGCATCCTTCCCTGAGGCATGTGTGGTCCTGCATCCTTCCTTGAGGCCAATGGAAGGAGGGGCTAATGAACTTCCAAGGCCCTGACATGGCTGCCTCTTGCTTTTCTCAGCTCAGCTCTGTCTTCTGTAGCAGCATCCCAGCACACCACTCCTCCAGTAGCTTGCCCCGTCCTTAACACCTTTCTTCCTATGGTGCTATGGGACAGCTATGGCCATGTAGAGCAGGCCAGGCTGGACTCGGAGTGCTGGCACTCAGCCTCAGTTCCCTTATCCATGGAATATCTGAGACTCTTCTTTGACTTGTGGAGACTCACAGGTCACAGTCACACTTGGCATGCAATGGAGGCTTGCTGGGTGTCCCTGCAGAACCCCTAAATCCACAGCAGCAGGACTTTGGAACCCATGTGAGCCTGCGTCAGTGGACACCGCAACACAAGGCAGAGGCTAGTGTGGGAACTGCAAAGGAAGCTGAGGCCTATGCAGAGTGAGAGGACCTAGGGCTGAGCCACCTAATCCCCTGGAGCCTGAGACTCTATCTGTAAAATGAGTGTGCCAACATCAGCTGGGTCCTGGTGCTTGGGAAACTGCATGTGGGCGGCATCCCCTTGAGACCCAGAGGGCCCACCCCTTGCTGGATGGACATCTGATCTAGGACAACAGGTGTGTTTTTCCCTAGCAGTCAGAGGTATCTAGCAGAGCAGGGCAGGGCATCAGTCTCAGGTTCCTGCCATGTCACACCTTCCCGAGACTTGGGAGGGGTAGGCAGGGCCCACTGTGGAGCACCTACCAGGACAGATTTAAGGTCACTGGGGTTTTCAAAGCTGTTGCTTTCATCCACTGACTCACTGTGCAAACACCCAGGGAGTTCCTCACACAACTCTCTCTCCGCTCCACTGTCATGGGCATCCTCTGTACTCACTTCCCAGGAGGCTCAGAAACATCTTTGGCAACACACGACAACACTTCCCTCCTCCAGGGACAGTTCCACAGACAGCTGCAAGACCAGGAGCCTTGGTCTCAAACATAAGCCACATGGAGGGACAAGCTTGTGGACTGAATGAGACTGGAGGGACGAGCAGAGACCCTCGGGAGCTTCCCTGCATCTATTCCTCTGTGTTTGCTTAGACGTGCCAGGGCGGGGGGTGGGGAGACGGCTCAGTTGTTGAAATGTTTGCCATACTAGCACAAGAACCTTTATTCGTCCCCAACACCTACCCATGCGCAGAACAGGAGGCAGAGAGTGGTGTACCCGGGCTTCTGTTCAATCGAGTTCCGGCCAGTGAGAGACCCAACCTAAAACACAGGATGAGGTTGGGCATGGTGGTGCCCACCTTTATGAGAGGCAGAGCCAAGCCAGTCTCTATGAATTCAAGGTCAACCTACTCTACATAGTGAGTTCCAGGCTAGCCTGGGCTTCACAGTGAAACCCTGTCTCAAACAAACACTAAGGTGAACAGCTGCTGAGGAACAGCATCCCTGCACACACACACACACACACACACACACACACACACACACACACACACTATACACATAGGCACATAAAATACAAAATTTTAAATTTAAGGGAAAAGTCCCAGGCAGCAGACACAGCCATGTGGCAGGTAAGTGTCAGGAGCTGTCCCGGGTGCCTCCAACCCCCTACCCTGGCCTCTCAGCTGTCTCTCCACCCACTATGGGCCTTGCTGCCTGGCCACTGGGCTCTTTCCAGCACAGAACTCCATGCGGGACTTTTAACTCCCCTTTCATGGGAAGCCACATCCCAGGAGTGTTCCCTTCCCAAGTCCCACAGTTCCTCAGGCCCAGACTCGAAATCTGAACCATGCCCGTGGCCACAGCCCACCCTTACTCAGTTTTGTGCACTTCTTGAGCTGACAATGGCTTTTATATTTTTGGACAGGGGATAGAGAATTCCACTGAGAGTATTTGTGACATGTGAAGTTGTATGAAATCTGGATCTCAGAGCCATAAATAAAGTTTTATTGGCATACGGCCATGCTCATTTCACGCCAGGCAGCTGTGGTTGCTCTCATAATTGCTCAGCAGTGTGTGGTTGAAGGGTGTGCAGGCTGAGGTGGGCTAGACTCAGACACTCTCTGTCCTCCCCAGACTGAGACTGAGGACTCCTGGCCTGGAGCATTGTGGCCTCTGGAGTCAGGGTTCTAGAGTCAAGGGCAGGTCCACCATCTGCTTGCTGGCTATGGAGACATGTTCTTCAGCCTTCCTAACATGAGTGTCTCTCCACATCATGCCCCCTGCTAAGGTCACCTGAGGGTTTCAGGAGAGTGGTCTTGGCGACATATGACAGGTAGAGGGACATGGTGGTGCTTTTCAGTCCCCGGAAGTTGCCCTCAACAGGTACTGTTCGCTGGGGAAAGTAAGTCACGAGGACCACAGTGGGTGGGGAAGGAAGCCTGGCAAAGAAACTGTCACAGTGTCTGTCCTAAGAGGCATGGCGGCTGGTGAAGGCCTCTGAGCCTCAGAGCAGTGGACAGTCATGAGGCTGGGCAGCTGCTATCTGGCCAAGGGCGGGTGGGAGAGAAGGGCACAGATTACATGGCAAAGAGAGCTTGTCAGGTGTCCCTGGTGCATCCTCAGTGACATCAGCCGAACAGGTACAGCCCTCCACCTGCAGGTCTGCAGATGGGGGGCCCCCAGCTTTCACCCTTTATGTCTCTGGCATCCCCCACTTCTGACCACTACCCTGCAGGCTAATCCTAGGAGCCAGCCAATGTGCCCTGTGGGAGATGGTACCCCTCCCTCTACCTCCCACCATGGCTTTATTAATTGTTTATATTGCAGTCTGTTAATTGGCAATAAGCAGCGTGCTGAAGTGTCTTTTAATCACCCCCTCTCAGCCCCTGAGGCTGTGAGGGATTGGTGGATTCAATAATGTGAGAAGGAATTAGTGGCCCCCCTCCTCTTCATTATCACAGTTAGATAAACTGCCAGCACCTGTCAGCAAAGGCAGTGAAGGAGGCAGCCCCTCCCCAGGCTCCCCAGCCCACTCCTGCTAACCAGGAGCCTCTGTGATCAGGACTCAGGCAGCTTACCCTGGGAAACAAACAGGAAGCCAAATGCACACCCGTCTATACAGGGCACAGATGCACACCCATCTATACAGGGCACAGATGCACACCCATCTATACAGGGCACAGATGCACACAGCTACACAAGAACCCCCACAGGTATACACACGGTCAGGTCTGTGAACACACGCTGCCCATGTGTGCACACATTTGGGAGCACACACTGAGATCTGTTTGCTCTGGAAGAACTGCAGGCCCAGAAGAGACAGACTTGACAGGGTTGCACAGTGACACCAGGACCACAAAGAGGCCACCTAGAGTGGCCATGGAGACAGTTAGCCCAGGGAAGAGTTGAGGATGCTGGGACCAGAGGTGGTTCTGGCAGCTGGCTGCCTCTCCCCATGCTCCTGTTCTGTGGATGCACCAGGCGGCTCCAGAGGAAGGCTCCTTGAAAGGGTGGCCCCACCTACCTTTCTTGTCACCACTTACCAAGTCCCAGAGGTAAATATTTGCTCAGGCCAGGTACTGGGGACAAGGGCCTGAGAGTGAGTGAGTGAGTGAGTGTTGCTCCCTCTGAGGACAGAGATTCTGTGCTCCCCTTCGCTCCTCCAGAGCACTCCTGGAGAGGTGAGGCTGCATCAGCACAGGGTCCCTGCTCACTCTGTCTGGTTCCCTCTAAATCCAAGCTCTGCAGCCCACAGCTGCTCCGGACAGTTCACAGCTCCTCCCTGAGACCTTGGTGGGATGCTGCACTCAGCCTTCTCAAAGAGCTTAGCTCTCTTCCTTCCTTCCTTCCTTCCTTCCTTCCTTCCTTCCTTCCTTCCTCCCTCCCTCCCTCCCTCCCTCCCTCCCTCCCTCCCTCCCTTCCTTCCTTCCTCCATTCATCAGACATGTTCTTGTATTGGGGTGGGCCCTATCTTCTGGCCTCCTGTGGGAAACAGCTCCCCAGCTTTTTCTGGGCACACTGAGTCCTGCAGGGTTGGCCTTACTCTTGGCTCCATATAGACCCCAGGCCTCAGACTCCCCAGTTCATCTTCATCGTGTGTGGGAGAAGTGTGTCTTTCTGCAGCAGCTTTCCAGCTCATGGAAGGAATACCTGGAGCTGCCTGGGGGTGGGGGGTGGAGGGGGTGGGGGGAGGCTGGAAGTGAAGCTAGCCAAGGGGGCATTGGGCTAGACATTTGGATCCAGCCATACTTGAAGCTTTTCATCAACTTGAGCCAATAAATGCACCCCTTGATATTTTGACAGAAAATTTGGTTAATACAGGGTTTACAGTGTCACCAGTCAGTGTCAGATTTACATCTAAACCACAGTGGATTGACACACTGGAGGACCTAGAGATCTCCATCCCCCAGCTTAGTCCCACCTTGGTCTCCAGGTCTGCTCCCCCTCTATTCAGATCCCCTTTCTAACCTGAGCTACTTGCTATCCGACTTCCCACTGGCTCGTGGGCACCAACCCCAACATAGCCAGAAGCCCTTTCTCACCCGGGCGCTGCCTTCCCCAGCACAGGCTCCTCCTTGAGCCCCACCCTGAGTCCCGCCTTCCTTCCTGACCCTGTTCTACCGTGACCCATGGGACCCACGGGACCCACGGGACCTGCAGTTACTTTGCTTGCCTTGGTCCCCAGCCTCTACCCGTCCCTCTGCTGCCCTCCGAGCCCAGCTGCCAGGACTCCTTGGTCCTGCTGATTTGGCAAAGCCTGTGCCTGTGGTCCGGAATAAGAAGGAATGGGCTGGGGCAAGGCCTGGAGGCATTGCTGGTGTGTGTGTGTGTGTGTGTGTGTGTGTGTGTGTGTTGTCTGTGAGGGAGGCTGAGGGCCTAGTGTCCCAGGGGGCAGAGAAGTGCATTCCACCTTGGAGGTCCCTGGGGGTGGAACATTCCAAAGAGAATATCCCATCCTGCTCACTGCAGGTTGATTGGACCAGACCTCCTCACTCACCCCTCTTTCCTGAGGGGTCCCATGGGGAGGGTGACAGAGGAACAGGGATTCCCTCCTGACATCAGGGGTTGGTCAGGTGAGGGCCTGAGGGACCCTGCTAGAGGCAGAGCTGCCTCCAAGGAGCCACAGGGAGGGCAATAAAGCCTGAATGCTCACCTATTTCTCACTCGGCAAGCCCATTAATCCCTGAAAGTCCTGCCCCTAAATGAAAAGCCATTAAGTGAAGAAATATTTTCATTAATTTTAATGAAAAAATTACCGAGAATTCAATCCCAGACCATGACAGCCAATTTCTCAGACACAGGGAAAACACCGCCACTGAACATGGAAAACATGTCTATGTACGTAGTCAACAGCTGCCTGAAGTCAAAGGCCCTGGCTTTGGGATTGACATGGAACTGGGGTTTCTGTTCCCACAGAGGGAGGGCAGAGCCACCAGCCCTGAGACCTGGGCCTCCGTGGCCTCACAGGGGCAATGGAGTTATAGAAGAGAACAAGATCTTTGGGGCAAAGTGAGGGGGAAGGGAGAGCCATGAGCAGGGGGAGGATCTCACAGACCTAGCTGAACTTGTTGCTCTTGCAGAGGACCCGGGTTCAGGTCCCAGCACCCACATGGTACCTACAACCAGTACCTCACAACTCCAGTTCTGGTGGATCTGATGCCCTCTTCTGGCCTCCATGGACATGGCCTGCACATGGTGTACATACATACAAGTAGACAAAGCTTTGATATACAGGATTAAAATAAATATTTTAAAAAGAAGAGCCCTGTCACCAGGTGGGGCTCTGCTGCTCTGCACCTGGTGGCCTGGCTCGGGGCCCGGTCTGTTCAAATCTGGCATGATTTAGATGGAGCCACAGGTCTATGACCTCCCAAGTCCATCCTTAGCCCATGAGTTTCCCTCTGAAATCAGAAACACCTCTGAGAATCTTTAATTATTGGGTTTTATGGAGAAAAAAGATGAGGATAACAGAGTTGACTGAAGTGGGATGTGGCTTGTCTGGGGTAGACGAGCCCTGTTCCATCCCCAGCTCTGCATGAAACAGGTGTGGAGGAGCAGACCTTAATGACCAGGACTCAGGAAGTAGGAGCAGGAGGATCAGAAGTTCAAGGCCATCCTCAGCTATATAGAGAGTACAAGGCTAGCCCAGGGCACATTATAACCTGCCTTAAAATAAAACAAAAGAAAAGGAAAGTGATAAAATAAAATACTGAACTGGGTAGAAAGTCACCACTGAAGCCCCGGAGGAAGGGCCTGAGAACTCGCTTCCTGGTTTGTTACCAGGAGAACTCTATGCCCCCAATGTCCAGAAGACTAGAGGTTTAGGGAAAAACTGGATTAGGTCGTGCAGAACATTTGCTCTGGGACCCCTTCCCTGGTAGCCACACTTAAACACACACACACACACACACACACCCTTCTTCATCCCAGCAAGAACACCTAGGGAGACAAAAACCGGAAACATGGCTGGAGTCTGAGTCTTCAAAAATTCAGCCAAGGGGCTGGCAGGATGGCTCAGTAATTAAGAGCATATACTGCTCTTACAAAGGACCTGAGTTTGGTGCTCAGCACCCACGCTGGGAGACTCACAGGCAGCTGAACTGAACTTCAGTTTCAGGGGATCCAACACCCTCTTTTAGCTGCTGCAGACACCCCATACACCTGACATACACTCACACCCAGACCCAGATGCACACAAATAAATAGAAATAGATGTTTAAACATATATTCAGCAAAACACAGGACTAGAGACTGACTCTGGCCGTGTGGGAAGGTATACAGTTATGTTTCTGTTGTGATAAAGCACCATGACCAATTCAACTCAGAAAAGAAAGAGTTGATTGAGGTTTATGGTTCCAGAGGGTCAGAGTCCATAATGGCTGGATGGAGATGGCAGAGGGCTGGAGCAGTAAGCTGAGAGCTCACATCTTGAATCTCAAGCAGGAAGCCGAGATAGTGAACAGGAAACAGTGCTATGGCTTTGAAAACTCAAAGCACACCCTCAGTGATATACTTCCTCCAGCCAGGCCACACCTCCTAAACCTCCTCAAACAGTGCCGCCAACTGGGGACCAAGTGTCAAATTTCAGACCCATGGGGGCCACCACACTGGGCAAGCCTGAGTCTCCTCACTTCCTAGCCCTCTCTGTAGCCTGCTGCTTGTTGGGCCCGGTATCCACACTTTGCTTCCACTGGAGGGCCAGACCTCTTTTACTCCATGTAGTTTGGATAGCATTGGCCCTCAGCCTCAGGGCTGAATCTGGCTATCATCCCCAGGATCCTCAGGGATCTGCTTCCTCAAGGGAGAAGTTATTTATCAAAAGCTGGAAACCCACTGGGATTCTGTCTTATGCAACTGGATCCGAGGCTACTTTCAAAATCCAAGCGAGTCCTTTTCCTCCTCACACATGGCTGCTCATTCCTGACTACGAAGAGAACATTCCAAGAGGAATACCCCACTGGCCCCCAGGTCCTCTCTGAGACGTTGGGTTTCTCTCACAGATCCACTCTCCCCATAGCCCACCTGTGACTTCCATTTTGTCAGACTCTGTTATGGTAAATCTTACCAGCTTGCCTGAAATTAGCCTCAAAGACACCCCTAGAGGTGCGTTTCCATGGTGATTCTGTTTCCAACAAGTTTTAACTGAGGAGGAGGGAAGACCCATCCTGAATATGGGTGGCCTATGGGTGGCCAGTCTGGAGTCCTAGACTAAACAAAAAGAAGAAAATGAGCTGAGCTGAGCACCAATGCTCATCCCTGCCTGCTGGCTGTGGTGTCATGTGACCAGCTGGCTGTGGGTGCCATGTGACCAGCTGCCTTCATGACTTCTCTGCCAGGATGGACTGTATCCCACGGAGCTGTGAGCCGGAATGAACCCCTCCCCTCTAAGTCTCTTCTGTTCGTATTTTGTCACAGCAAAGAGACAAGTGACTCACCCAGACTCCTAGTGTGCTGCTGTTAATACATGGCCCTTGATTCCCAGGGCTTGGCTTATGACCTTTTGGCTTCCTGACGCTGTGAAAGCCGCATGGGTTCAATAGACAGCACTGAGTTTTGAATGTGGACATTTTCCCAGGCTAGCAGTGGCAGTCATATGCTCTCCTGCAGCGCTGGGCAGCAGCAGCAGACCGTAGCACCTGGCCAGCCCTGTGATCTGGAGGGGAAACAGGATGCCCAGGTGAGGTGTATGTGGTGGACGTAGGTTTTGACTTGTGATGGGCTTGTCAGGATGACCCCAGGGTTAGTCAAGGAACCTCTGCCCTGAGAAGAAGCCTTTACTGAATTAAAGCCAAGGGTATGGGAGTTGGCTCGGGCTGCAGGAGGAGCCCACAGGCCTGGAGCCTGCCCTACCTCCAGCCCACATGCAAGCGGAACCACTGCTGGCACTTTCTGTCACACTTTCGATTGAGGGATAAGCCACTGCTGGAGGCCCTGGGGGAGTGGTGATGTACCACCATGACAAATTTGATGCTCCTGCTCCAGACTGGCCACCCATAGGTCAGAATTGCATGAAGACATTTCTGTGGTTTGGTGGTGACACTCAGTTTACTGGTCCCTAGGCAGGAGGTCACTTTCGGTTTATAGTACGTGTAGCTTTACGGTCACACCTGGCTTCCTGACTCTTCCTACTAGGCCATGGTGCTGTGATTGGGAAGCCTGTGGGTTTCCTATCCCCAGTAAGAGCATCTATCTCCCCTCTCCTCAAAATTAGCTACTGGAAGGAGTTGAGGTCATATGGGGGCTGTCTGAGCAATTGGGTGCCAGGCTGCCCTGCAGGGTCCAGTAGCAGTCTTGTGCCGGAGGGACAGAGATAGCGTAGATGACCATCCAGCTGCCCACCTCCCATGTGTATAGTAACCCGGGTGAAGGGCCACAGGTATATCAGCTGGAAGACCTGACATCCTGTCCTGGCTGTCACTGTCTGTAGCACTTTCGAGAAGCCCTGGGTCTGCCAATGTGTGGAGCATGAGTACCCATGTGGCAGGTGTGCAGGCTACCCAGGGTGCATCAAGGCAGAGTTGCTGTGTTATTGCCTCAATCAGGGTCACACCATCACAGGCCACACTAGCCTTCTGCACCTGGTGACAACCTAGTCCTACATGGGGTTCAGACTCCTTCCCTCAGGCTTCCCTGAGGCCTTGCTGAAACTTTTGCAAAGCCTCCAGAGGTCTTAAACTTGCCTGCCTTCCATTCTTCTCTCTCCTTCTCCCATCTCCCCACTGCCCTTCACAGCCCTAGGCCTGGTGGAAACACAAGGGCCTGTTCACAGCCTCCACCTCATCTGTGTTTTCCTTCACAGAGGCTTTTTACTCTCCAGGGGTGAATCTGGCTATTCCGCATCTCCAGTGGGGTCAGCACCTCACCTGTGTGCTGCGTTTCTCTGTCTCAAATATCTAACTTTTAAAAGGCACAGGTAATCACTGCTGGCATCCTCTAAGGAAGGAGGAGGGGATGGCCTCTCGATTGACAAAGTCTGGCAGACACTTCAGCAGTCCTGGTTCTGGCTGTTTTGACTTTATTTATGTCACAGTGCCGAGATTTTCTGGCCCCTTTTTGCCAATTATCACAGAATAATTATTTGGTTCTGGTTCACATTAGTGACTTCTGCAAAGGGTCAGAGCATCTGCCAGCTGCCCGGGAGAATGCCCTGAACATGAAATTTCTTGTTACTACACCATTATTGGTAAACATCCAAGCTCACAGTTGTCTTCCCACCTTGACCAAGATAGCTATGCCCATCCCTTGTTCCTCTGTTCATCAGCAAGTCTTAGTGAGTTTTTTTGAGGCAGGCTCTCACTGTGTAGCTCTCGCTGTCCTGGAACTGACTGTGTCAATCAGGCTGGCTTTAAACTCACAAAGATTTGCCTGCCTCTATTTCTGAGTACTGTGATTAAAGGTGTGCACCACATGCCCAACCTTGCCACTCTGAGTGTAATTCTTATTTTCCCACTCCACGTCAGCATTTTCACATGTAGACCACACTGGATTGAGTCCAGATTCTGAATATTCTGGAAGAAATCATGAGAGGTTAGTGAGTCATGAGGGAACTGAAGGAGGAGCAGGGAGAGGAACCTGAGGGCTCAGGGTCCTCTGGGGCCTCAATCTTCCCAGACAGCTTTATTGTGATAGGATATTAGTATTTCTTGGCCTGTTCCCTCCCTTTCACAAAAGGGACCTGGTGAGGCTGCAGATCCAACCAACACTGTAATTCAGTAACTTCAAAGCCTATCTCTAAGTTCAGTCATGAGCAATTTCAACTCCATGGCTATGTGTAATAAAAGATTTGCTCAGTATGGCCATGTAACGGCCCTGAATTTCATTCTGTGCCTTGGGGTGAACATTTTGATTCAAGCCTATCATTTTTTTTTTACTTTAAATTATACAGTGTCCAATGGAAACAGAGTCCTCATCCTTTATAAATTGGCTCATGGCAACTGCTACTAACTCTCACCTTGACTCTTACCTAGTCCCAAGTGACTGGAGGGTATAACATGATTATCTCACAACTGTGTATCATTGGCAACCACTTTCCTACCCAGTAATATGAACCCAAGCCCATTCATTATTTTTGTTCCAAGCGACTCCAGTGTCCCTCAGGGGTTTTCATGAACCCCACTCCTGGTACCAGTTTCCACATCAAGATTATTTGATTACAAACACCAAAAATTGGCTCTGAGAAAGTCAACCAAGAACAGGGGTACATTGATGAGCTGGAGAAGCAGGCCCCTGAATAGAAGGAAAAGTTAAGCTATGAGTCTCAGGATGGATAGGAGCAAGAGCCACATGGACTGTCTCTTCTAGGATAGGGCCATAAGCTACCTCACCACCTTCAAACTCGGTGTCTCCACTAGAGATCCTGGTTCTCAGGAGAAGCTCTGATTGAGCTACACTGAGTCCTAACCTCATGGTAAAGGAAAAAGTGGTATCCCCATGGTTGGTCACCCCCCAGGACCAGGGAAGCTGAGGACCACAAGAAAAATGCTAAGCAGACAAACTCTAGTATAAATTCCATGGACCATTTGTTCCCTCTCTGTCATGAGCCCCCCAAACACTCTGGCTCTTTTCCTGGAGGGCTCTGCCTTCCCACAGGTCTGGACATGGCTGTCTCCTCCCCTGAGTAGTCGTCTCTAGCTTGGAATGAGTGCTGCTCTAATGGGGCCATAGCACTGGTCTCCAAACATTCTAATTTTCTGTTTCCCATCTCTTTGTCATTGGGTTGTGAGCGCAATGACAAAGGAGATTCTGTTTCCTTGTTCACAGTTGTAACCCCAAAGTGAAACACTTGGTGGGACACCGTTGTCCCCAGTAGCTCTGGTTGCATGAACCAAGGAGGGAGACCTGGCCCTATCACTGACCTGCTGTAGTACTGGGCGTGGTCCTTCCCTCCAGACTCAGTCTCACTCATTCAGCAAAGGATAGCTGTGTTCAAAGGTCATCATGGTGGGAGAAATAGCTCCAAGCTCCACCCAAATGGTGTTATCAGCATCATCAGGACCCAAGGGCTGGGAGAAGCGGGCTAGTTGTCAGGGAACGCCTTGGCCTCTCCATGGATGCTGGGCCCACTGCTCACCCTCCCTGGAGCCAACTGGCCCCCAGCACCTTCATCTCCCTACACTGTAGGACTCTGTCACTCTGCAGCCTAGAACTCGGTGTCTGAGCTGGGCCCTTGGATGGCAGGCTCAGTTGGGGCTCCTGGGGAGGCTGTTTCACACTCACACCTGTGCAAGGACAGAGGAGTGTACAGAGGGGGTGCCCTGTGTGATGTCATTCCCATATGCCCAGTTTCCACCTCAGTACCTGGGGTGGTGACAGGGACCAGGCCTTCATGAGCCCTCCTGTTACTGTGGGATTCCCTGAAAAGAGGCTGTGAGTGAAGGGGTTGACCTCGGCTGAGGCAAGTCCTCCAAAGGGCTGGCAGCAGGAACATCTTGAGTCAGAGGAGCTGGGTGCATACCCTTCATTCCTCCCATGGATCTGAGCAGCATGTCCCGAAGTCCTGTGCATGAGATCAAATCCTAGGCTTGGTTCTCATCCTAGGATTTAATTGGCCTGGATCTTGGTCAGGGGTCCATTCAAGGGTCCACATGCTGGGCTCAGGCAGCTGCTGTGTTAGTGGGGACAAGTGGCCTTTCAGTGAGAGATGGGTGGGGGGATGGAAGAGAGTGAGGGCCCTAGCGCTGAGGAGACTCACCCTCTGCTTCTAGGGGGGCAAGATGGGACAGCCACTATGGGAGACTTGTCGATGATGCAGCAGCCACATTCAGCCAAAGTAGCTGGAGATGCTCCCACAGCAAGACTCACACACCATGTTTCCAACAGCACTACTCAGACCTCTGAACCTGGAAGCAAGACTGTCCTGGGAGGAGGTGGGTACAATAGCTGTGGTATGTCCAGACAATGGGATATTGCTCTGTGCTAAAAAAAAAAAAAAAGAGCCGTCAAGGGGTTACAGTTTACAGATGAGATGTCCCCCGTGGGCTAGTGTGCTTGAACCTGTTTAGAAAGGTTGCAGAACCTGAAGGAAGTAGGTCGCTGGGGAGGCAGGCTGTGAAGCTCCTAGGCCAGCCCCACTTCCTATCCACTATCAGCTTCCTGATCTCCCCAGATGTGAGCAAGCTGGTGCTAGCGTTACTTCACCATGATGGACCGCACTCCTGGAGATGGTGAGGCAAACACTTCCTCCTCTCCTTTGCTCCTCTCAGGTGTTTTATCACAGCACAAGAAGAGTGACGGACACACAGAGGGCGTGACAGGACCCTGGGGTCTCAAAGCGCTCGGTGATGTGCGACTCCATCCCTGTGGCATTCTTGAAA
Organism: Peromyscus melanophrys; assembly: GCA_902168415.1. Classification (NCBI taxonomy): domain Eukaryota; kingdom Metazoa; phylum Chordata; class Mammalia; order Rodentia; family Cricetidae; genus Peromyscus; species Peromyscus melanophrys. The sequence continues at coordinate 13,560 of CABHPR010112631.1, read as the reverse complement.
AGTCAAAAGTATGGAGACAGTAAAAAGATTGGGGACTCTCAGGGGTTGGGATTGAAGGGGGGTGAGTAAGCAGAGTGTGGAGGATTCCAGAGCAGCCACACACCAAATGCCACAGTGGCACATCTGGCTCATATCCCTGGAAGGGATCCCACCAAAGTTAAACCTGGAGCAAGCAGGCACTTTGGGTGGTGATGATGGATGTGTGTAGTATCCTATTACCTGGCCAGGGCTTTGGGAGTAGGGGAGGGGCAGGAAGTATGTGGGAAACAAACCATATCTCAATTTTGACGTCTTAGTCGCTGTTCTGTTACTGTGAATAGAGACACATGACCAAGGCAACTTTTAACAAAAACATTTAATTGGTGACTTGCTTACAGTTTCAGAGGATGAGTCTATGACCATCATGGTGTGTAGGAAGATAAGGCCTATGAGGCCAAGAGATGAGCTAGCCTGGAGTCTGCCTGAGAGCCTAGCAACAGGTGCTGTCAGAGGTCCTGATCATTCCTGACCAATGAGGGGTGACCACACAATGCCATTGGATCAGGACACAGCCTGGGTGCTGGCAGGAGGGTATATAAGGTTCTCCCCATTGCTGAGTAAATAAGTCTGCCATTTGCCTTTTGTGCCTTTGACTCTGGGCCTTCTCACCCCCTCCGCCGAGGAAGCCATTAGGACCCAGCGACATCTGGTGCTCGAACAGGGACTTCAGGCATGGGTATTGAGCTTACCTGGGTCAGGATCTTTTTTCATTGCAGTTGTAATTTTTGGGTTTTGATTTTTGTCTGTTTTTGCTGCTGCTGTTTATGGCGTGAGTAGTTACTTTTGCTTTCCCGGAGCAGGTTCTAGTCCTCTCCCTCACCTCACTTGCGGTGCTGGATAACGCCGCCAAGATAGTGTGTTTCAGTGAGAAGGCCCCTCAGCGTCGTATGTTTTCGGCCCCCTCGGCAGGGAAGCATTGGAGCCCCTTCCCTTCCCTCTTTTGTGTTGTCTGTCATGTTTGTCTGTCCATCTGGTTAGGAAGGCATATTTTTTGTTTTGGTTCACCCAACGCCTCCACGTAAGGATTGACCCCCCAGGATGCGGAACCAAGGCTCGGCTCCTAAACACCATCCCTCATCCAGAGACATATGGGCATACAGTCATGGCCTAAAAAAAAAAAAATGGAAGCCCCCCACTAAGCATAAAACATAAAGGTCCGACACAATCTTCCACCCCTGCTGACTGCTGTCTTCTCTGACTGTTGCTCGCCTGCTGTCTCCCTCTACAAATGGGTGACCTCTCCATCACCTCCACCCCTTCCATGTCTGAACTAAGGCATCCAGTGATGAGGAAGCAGATAGTTCAACCCTTCAAAACCTGCTGAGGAGAGTGTGGCCACAGTCAAGACCTCAGGCGCCGTGTCCTGTCAGCCCCACTCCGGCTACAGGAGGCTGCACCTCCGCTGCGGTACCCCAGGAGTGAAGTGCCTCAATGCCCACCTGCCCCTGAAGGCGGAAGTTTCCTCACACTGTAGTATGTCCCCAGCTGCCATCCTCCCAGCCCCCGGCTTGGGCCTCAAAGGCCAGCAGAAGCCTTTCCGGTCAACCTGGAACAAAATGCCACTAACCAGCAACCTGGGACAAACCACTAACCAGCCCTGGATTCCCATAGCTAAATTCTCCCTTATCTGGAAGGTGGCTAATGAGTCAAGCCTGGATTCACCTTACTTCAAACAGGTTCCAACTCAATGGGCAATGCAACCACAGACTTACTTTGATTGGTATAGTCTGCTCAAAGCTGTGCTGGAGCTGGCCACCTTTCTTAGCTGGAAATCAGCTTATGACAATCAAGCAGAAGCTCACGCAGGAACGAACCTCTTAACGTTCCAGTGACCCTTGACATGCTCACTGGATGAGGTAACTTTGTCCATCCCATCTATCAGGCACAGATTGGCCATCAAGCCTACTACCAACAGATTCCTGACCTGGCCTTCAAGGCTCTTAAGGCATGTACCTCATGGGACCCTTAAGCTTACTTCTGCGATCTTATTCAACAGCCAGGGGAACTTTTTACTGATTTTCTCGCATGTGTCATTGAGACAGTGGAGCGGAGTTAGACCCAGGCCCCACTAGGGAAATGTTAATCAAACAGTTGGTTTGGGAAGGGCTTAATGCCCCCACCCACAATGCAGTTGCAGCAGTCCACAATGAGGACATTCACAAGTGGGTACTGGCCACAGGAGAGCTTGACCCCAGTAATGGTCCCATTGCTGCTCTCACCGCTTCCCTGGATGCCCTCCTTGGAGACTGGCAACACACCAATGACACACCCAAGAGCCCCCAAGTAGACAGATCTTGCTGGGGATGTGGTAAACCAGGCCACCTGTGACTGTCCCCAGGAAAAACCTAGAACCCAATGTCACAGATGCAATAAGGGATTTCATTGCAGATCACAGCCTGCTGAAGCACCAGCCCCTTTAAACTCCAGGCGGTGTGCTCTTCAGCCTTGCCAGTAAGAGGAGGCTCTGGTAATCCAAAAATCTATTGGACACTGCCCATTTTTCCACACTCCTCAATGCTGACCGTCTATCTTGATGGACAAGCTGTTAAGTAAAGGCTTGGTGGACATGGGTGCAGACGTCACCCTATTAACAGAAATGGAGATGCTCCACTTCCCCCACTGGAAATTTAGACCTGGCCCTCCCATCAGTGGAGTAGGAGGCCAACAAGATTAAAAAATTACCACCCATCCGGTCCATTGGAAAGACTTTGATGGCAACAAGGGAGCCATTCACCCTGTAGTTTCTACAGTACTGAGATACTTCTGAGGCAGAGACATCCTGAGGGATATGGGTGCTGTTCTAACTACTGATAGAGCTTTCTTTGATGACCTTCAGGTCCATGAAAAGGCAGGTTTGGCAAATTGCGATCCTACGCATGAGTCTCACCCCCAATTCTAAGGGCCACTGTCCCTCAGAAATCCACCATGATTGAGCCCCCTAGCCCCATTCCATTGACATGACTTTTAGATCAAGAAGTATGGGTGGAACAGTGGCCTATAATTGAACCCAAGCTGTCAATCCTAAAGGAATTAGTTGCAAAACAGCTAAAGATGGGGCACATAGAACTGACCACAAGTAAACATAATACCCCCATATTTGTTATTCCCAAGAGATTGGGACACTACTGCCTCCTGTAGGATCTTTGTGCAGTTAATGATCAAATGGAAAAAATGGGCTCCACATAACTAGGCCTCCCCTACCTATTCCTCCCATCTTATTATATATTAGTTTTAGATATTAAGGATTGCTTTTTTTTTTTTTTCAAATTCCCCTGGTGCCACAGGATCAAGACCACTTTGTCTTTACAGTATGGGAATCTAATATGCACAAGCCAGCCAAGAGATGGACTGTTGTACCCCAAGGAATGAAGATAGCCCCACAATCTGCCAATTATGTTTCTCAGGCCTTGGTAAATATTCCCAAGGATGTCTTCTTAATCATTACATGGATGATCTCCTTCTGGCACATCCAGACACAGTCTATCTGCAGAGGACGGCTGAAAGAGAGTTAAAAGATCTCTCATCATTACATCTGATGGTGGCTCCAGATGAGGTTCAAATTGTACCCCCCCTTTGCCTTTTTAGGCTTTTCCATTGCTAAGCAGGTCTGCCCCCCTTTCCTTTAAATTGGAAATGAAGGAATTGTACTCATTCTCAAAATTACAACAATTGTGTGGCACAGTTAATTGGCTTAAACCCTTTCTTCCCACCCCTGATCAAGAGATGATACCTCTTTTCATTGTTAGAGGGCCCCACCTGCCCATCCATCAAGGTTAGGCTTACTCATGAGGCTAGTGATCTACTACAAAAGGTTTTGGCCATTCTAACTACCTCTAGCCTGCAATGCCACAACCCTCAGAAGCCCTTGTTGGCAATGACCCTCTGGACACTCAGGGGGTTTTGGGGAGTGTTATGGCAATCTGGGCCCCTATCATGGATGCATCAAGCACATTCTGATCCACACAAAGTCACATTCTGAGCTGCACAAAGCCACCCCTAAGTTTGATCAATCCTTCCAACTTGGCCTCAAGGCATGAATGCTGGCACAGAGAACATACGGACAAGAGCCAGACAAGCTTGTCTCCCCCCTTTCTTTAAAGAATGCCCAGTCCCTCTGGGTGTATCTTATCTTGTTCCAGGAAATGGTTGCAAGATTCACAAGAACTATTGACAATCATTTGCCAAAAAACAAGATCTTAGCTTCCAATAAAGACACAGCTCCATGCAGTTCCATCCTCCACTCCCATTCCTATGGCTGGAAGTTACAGAAACATGTCAGATGCAGAGGTAATCTTCAAACACTTCATAGACCTAGAGGATATGGCGTTTTAATAACTTAGAATTCCGTTGATGTGAGACACAATTGCTCCTGGCAGCACCGATCTGATCCCAAGAGAATGTTGGCTTCTGAGACATTTCCGTTGGGAAGTTTGTCGTCTTCTTGGCACAAAATGGCCTACTGGGCAAAGAGTTGCCCTTGCCTCAACTGTTGACAGTATGAATTCTGTCCTTTCTGGATGAGCGGGACATAAGGAAAAGTGACTTCTGAACTCTGCCAAGACAGGGTAAGATAGTCTTCCAAAATACCTGCTTCTGAAAATGGTCTGACAGGTAGATATTCTAGACCTGTAGCCAATTTGAATGCACCAACGATACTGAGAAACTCCAGGTGACTGTCCAGGCTGCCAGCTGTCTCTGTCTACTCTTGCAAGATTCCCAAAAGTTGCTTGCTTCCATCTCCTGTTTTCTCAGGTATAGTGTTCCTTCTCAGGTCTTTGATGGAGTTGAAGACTAGATAGTTACAGTTACAATCTTCTTGTATCTTAGCTAGAACATATTAAGTACTAGATTCAGGTTCTTCAGGATAGAACACTTTTTGGAATCATTTCTGCAGTGTGCCATTTACCTATGCTCCAGACTTCTCTGGATTTTAGTATGTGTCTCTTGTTTGATGTTATTCTTGTTGGTTGTAGTTCCATTTTTGTTTATGTTATTACCCTTTATTTTTTTCTGGACAATACTTGATAATTATTCTTATTGTATATAATTTGCATTATGATTAGAACCTTCTTATTTAGACAAAAGGGGGAACTGTAGTGGTATTTGCTCCACCCATGACCCTGGGCTATACACTGGTATGTGACCTCTAATAAGGATCTGGAGAAGGGACACAGACCCCTTCTCCTGGCTCCTGGCTCCTGGCTCCAAGGAGGATTCACTCCCAGTCAGATCAGAGGACAACTTCTACTGTCTACTCCATTCTGTAATTGTGAGTATATTTCCTTAATTTATATCTTAATAAATTTTGTTACCCATTTAATAGATTCATGTGGATTGACCATAATACATTCTGCATGCCACCCTGGTCTTTTCAGATTCCAATAAAAACAGATATGGTGTTTTTATCCAGCGTCTTGGCTCCAAAAATGTTACATATGTTATCCCTCATCCTGGTTCTGTTCAATTGGGTGAGCTATTGACCCTCCTCAAGGTTCTAGTGGAGTGCCATACTGAGCCTGTTAATTTTTTCTGACAGGCAGTACACTGTGGAGGCAGTTCATGTGCTGGCCTTTTCTCGAGTAAAAGACTCACTGACCCCCATTGCCAGCAGCATGCTGCTCATACAAGATATCCTAAATCAGAGGACTGAGCATTGGTACCTGTCACATATTAGATCTCACTTCAAATTATCTGGAGTGGTAAACTGGCTTGAGGAATGAGGTCATAGACACCATCATATTAACAGCCAGTATGGATCTCCTAGAGCAAGCCAGGCTCTTCACCAGCAGTTCCATCTGCCTCCACAGAATTTGCATAGACTTCTTCCAGAATTACCTGTTTCCCAATGTAAACACTTGTCCCAGGCATGTGCCACTTGTGCTCCTCTTGCCCCCTTAGGACCACTTCAATGTGCAAGGGTTAATCCCTGGGGCTTGTTGCCTAATGCCACCTGGCAGATGGATGTCATGCTTCATGCCCCCCTTTGGTAATCTTAAATATGTTTCATGTGATAATAGATACCTGTTCCTCCTGTTTATGTCCCCAACCTTTCTAGGGACAAGGCCGTCAATGCTATCAAGGCCCTTAAGTTGACCATGGTAGTTATGGGGGTACCTTGGGCTCTTAAGACTGACAATGGCTCTGCCTATGCCTCTCAATAACTCAATGACTTTCTGGGGTCCTGGAAGATTTCCCATGCCACTGGCATCCACTATAATCTGCAGGGACAAGTCATTGTGGAAAGGATGAACAGAGTTCTTGAGCTATTAGCTAGGACTATCTCAACAGAGGCTAGGAGAGATCCTCATCTGGACTTAACATTTCCATATAAATGTTTGCAGTTTTGATGGCAAGGGGCTCAGCTTGTCCTATAAGCACTGGGTGTCTCTGCCAAGAAACATACCCCTGTCCCTGGTGAGATGGAAAAATCCTATCTCCCTCCAATGGCAGCCACCAGCCCCCTGCTGACCGTCAGCGAGGGTATGCTTGTGGTTTTCCTCAGACTGCCATGAAGTCAATATGGGTCCTGGTAAGACATGTGCGCCTGGCCACAGATCAGCCTTCTTCCACTAAGGAGTAAATAATCCAGGATGGGTAATGTGTATACTCCCCTTTCTTGCTCTCATTGCCCCTCTAAACAATTTGATTTATTAGAAGAAATTGGCACTTTAATACATTGATGAGACTCAATTGTGACCCTCACTTTTCCTCATTTTGTATGATGCCTTTTGAGGTGAGGAATGTTAGTTTAGCATGCCAGGAGCTGGCTAAATATATTAAGGGGCCCATGGTCAACTAAGTTTCTATATTATTCATTACAGCTAACACATGAAAATTTCCAATTAAGTCAGACAAGGGGAGAGTCTTTGACTCTTCATTTTTTGAAAAGGTTTGACATAAAAAGGCTATTTGATCCCTCTTGGATGCTCACATATGCCTTAATTGGTGGGGTGATATTGTTAATCCTTATTCTCTTTAAATGTCTCCTGCAGCATATTCAACAGCAGTGTGCAGCAACTAAGGCGACCCTTCAGGTATTAATGGCTCTTAGGCATCCTTCTCACAGTCCTTCACAGGAGGTTATGCATGCCTGGTTATCTGAAATTCAAAAGGCTACCGCCTAGTCCCCCAACCCTGGCAGCTCTCCAGGAAGGGATGCTCTTTGAGGGCTGGTAGTCAATGATGGGTAAGAGCTTGTTTGGCAAGCCAACCTAAGACAGGCACAGTCCAGTTGCTGAGCTGTCCTGAGGCAGGGTCAACAAGGCCTGAGCAAAGAACTCTGGCTCCTGCTGAGCGCCCACATAATAAATGAAAAAGGGTGGATATATAGATATATAGGAAGATAAGGCCTACAAGGCTAAGAGATGAGCCAACCTGGAATCTGCCTGAGGGCCTAGCAACAGGCACTGTAAGAGGTCCTGATTGTGCACAGCCAGTGAGGGGTGATCATGCAATGTCACCAGATCAGGATGCAGCCTGGGTGCTGGGAGGAAGGTATATAAGGCTCTCCCCATTGCTGAATAAATGAGTCTGCTGTTTGCCTTTTACCTGACTCCAGTGTCTGTGCCAGTTGACTCTGTGCCTTCTCACCTCCTCCCCCAAGGGAGCCGTTGGGACCCAGCGACAATGACGGGGAGCATGGCAGCAGGCATGGCTCTGGCGGAGTAGCTGAGAGCTTATATCCTCATCTGCAAGTTGGAAGCAGAGAAAGCTAGCTGGGAATGGAGTGGGCTTTTGAACCCCAAAGCCCACCTCCAGTGGCACACCTCCAACAAGCCAAACCTCCTAATCCTTCCCAAACAGTCCCACTAACTGGGCACCAAGCATTCCAGCATATGAGTTTATGGGGCCATTCTCATTCAAACCACCACATGATATAAACCTAATCTACAAACCTATTCTTTTTTGGTGCATATGTGTGTGAGGTGTGCACATGTGAACATGTGCACAGATATGTGGGTACCTGTGGAGGCCAGAGAACTTTTGTGTCTTCCTCTGGTGCTGTCTTATGGGGTGTTCTTCTGTATGTGCACATGTGCATGTCTGAGTATGTGTGTGTGCACATGGAGGCCAGAGAAATGTGTCTTTCTCAATTGCTTCTCAACACTGAACCTGAAACCCATAAATTTCAGCTAGACTGGCTAGCTAACAAGCTTCAGGAATCCACCTGCTCCTCCCCCAGCCCCCTCACATCCCAGCATATGCCACCATACTTGACACTTTTAAAAAAGATTTTTATGGGCTGGAGAGATGGCTCAGAGGTTGAGAGCACTGACTGCTCTTTCAGAGGTCCTGAATTCAATTCCCAGCAACCACATGGTGGCTCACAACCATCTATAATGAGATCTGGTGCCCTCTTCTGGCCTGCAGTCATACATGCTGTATACATAATTTAAAAAAGATTTTTATAATTAAAAAAATGTGAATCTATGGTACAAGTGCATAGATGCTCAAGGATGCTAACAGAGGGTGTTATATCCTGGAGCTGGAGTTACAGTTGTGGCCAACTGACATGAGCATTGGGAACCAAACTCTGGTCCTCTGGAAGCCCAACCACTGAGCCCTCCTCAAGCTTGGCTTTTTAATGTGCTAGAGATCCAAAAGGTCCTCATGTTTGTGTGGCAAGCACTTTGCCAAGTTATCTAGCCCCTAAAACTACTAAAACTGTTGTCTTTTTAGAGATGGGATCTGGCTATATAGTCCAGGCTTGTTTTGAACTCTTGGCAATTTTTAGTGTGGGATCACAGATGTATGCCACCCGCTGCCAGTTTTAAAAAAAAGGTGGGGTGAACTATCCTTAAGAACCTTCACAGACTGATAGGAACAGACTTTGAAGGGGCTGTGGAGTCAAACTGTATTTGAATCTTATCAGCTAGGAAAGCCCAGAAAATAATGGGAAATGCCAGCTGAGGCTTTGACATGGGTGAGTTCTCCTTGGATTGTGCAATCAGAAGTCCAGGACAGCATTTCTGAACCGATATAGTAGCTCAAAGATGTCACCAGAGACTGTGATCTGTTTCCTTCTCCTGCGTATTTCTGGCTGTCCTCCTGGTCACAGGTGGTACCTGTGACTCTGGTTATCAGATTGTTTCTCTATACAACGGCAGATGAGAAGGGAAAAGAATGGAGAAGGTAGATGGTTTTGCATTTATTGTCTGAGAGCACTACTTACAGCAGCGTGGGTTGCAGGGCTCTAGCCAGAGTCAAGGACACACCTGGGGTGCCACAATGGCTTTAGGGTGGTTCCTCCACTGTGGATGGTGCTGACTTTTATCACCTGTCACCTGAGGCAGGTCTCTTCACTCTTCAGCCTGGGCTAGTGAGTCCAGGCCTGAGGCAGAGGATGTCCTCACCAATGGACACTGCTGTTCTGTCAGTGATGGTGTCGTCACAGTGGCAGGGACAGGTCACTCATTTCAATCTACAAGGCTTAGGTCAGATTGACCTTCTTTCTTAGGGGTCAGGGTGCAGCGTGTGGCAGGGGAGAGGGTCTGCTGCGCCTCCTCTGGCCTGGAGGGCTCATTGCAGTGAGTGAAATGTGGCCCGAAGCAAATGCCTCATTTCACTGTAGGGCAATCAGAACCAACTGATTGTGAGTAACTTTAATTAATTCAATTTGGTGAACAAAAAGGAAAGATGTATTGCTCACAGCCACAGCACCAGTGGTTAATCTCAGCTTCATAACCCCGTTCCCATGGTGGCTTAAATTGGAGTAAAGGTGACTAAATTATGTGCCCTCCCTGAGGTTACTCATAGAGTCCATGGCCATATCATTAGTCCACTTGGCTTCCCAAGCAGTTGTCCTCAGAAGTCTGGGAGCTGGTTCAGGCTGGCGCCCAGATGGGCTCACATGCCCACACTCCTTGCACAAACATGTACTTTTATATATATTCTGCACACTTGTGACTGACATCCTCTGGCACACACATGCATGCACGCGCACATCACATCAGACTTGGAGGAGAGGAGACACTCCTCCCCCCAACACATCTTAAACATCTGGTCTCACCCTCCAGCTCATAACTATGGTGGCTTGAGAAGTTGCCTGGAATACCTCAGTATGCCCAGACTCAGTTTCCCCACGAATAACCTGGGCATCAAAGCCCCTGAAAGCCCCCAGGCAAGGACAGAGCGCTCTCCAAGCAGCAGCCTCCATGTTCCTTGCTTCCTTCATGGCTCCTGAAATGTTTGTTCCTGGCCCTAGGCGCCTGTCTTCTCCCAGGACTGTCCCTTTCTCAGGTCTAAGAAAGCTCTGCTCTCCGCGTGTCTGAGCAGCTCACTCCACCTCTGCCTGGGTTTCTTCCACTATAAACCTGGTCAAAGCAGTTGACTCATAGCTCGAGTATATGATGTATGTGAACGCATACCTGACCCGCAGACAGCACCGCACCTGGAGGAGCAGGTGAGGTGAGGGGTCCTGGGTGGGCAGGACATCCAGATGGTTGCCATTCCCTAGGGGACTCTATAGTGTTGCCAGGGCAGTGAAGCATCAGGCCAGACAATTACAGAGAGGGCAGGTGCCCGTGACAGGCACAGCCCAGACGGCGGAGGGGTCAGGCCAGGGCTGGCTAGGTGGGGCTGGGTGTCTTGGGGCTCCTGACTTCCTCCAAGTCCCTCCTCAGTCACACCTACCCTGCCCTGGGACTGGCTCCTCCCCGTTGCTACTGCTGACGATGACAGCGACCCAGCTGCGAGTGGGGGAAGGGACAGTGCTCCAGCTGGCACCGCCTTGTTAATAAAGGCGGATTGCTGCTCAGCTCGTCCCTGGCACTCCTGACGGGGCCATTAATATTCCAGGGAAGATTAAGTCCCATTCTGCTCCTGCCCTGCAACCTCTAGCACGTCCTGACAGATCTGATCGAACCAAGGTGCTAGAATGGGGGCAGGCTGCTGAGGAGACTCCTGGATGTTAGAGGGTCCTTCAGACTCCACCACGGAGTGTATGAGGTGGGGAGAGGAAAGAAGAGTGGAGGGAAGGAGAGGGGAGGAGGAGGGAGAAGGGATGAGGGAAGATTAAACAGGGTGGGAGGAAGCTGGCTTTCTTTTTCTCCCCTGGCAGGTCCTTTAGAATCCCAGAGTCTGGTTCTGCCTGTCCTTTTATCTGGTGCACAGAACACAAGTGACCCACCTGCCGTCCACGCAGAGGTCTCCAGGCACAGGCAGAGAGGAGGAGGCAAGGTCAGGAGCCTGCGCCCTGGGAGCCTCCAGGGGCTGTGGCTGCCCTGCCAGCAGGAGCCTGCCTGGTTCTCCCCAGGCAGTCTCTCTTTGCCTGAGTGGCCAGGGAAGGTGGCAGGGTCCTGAGGAAGAAAAGCATTGGCAACGGGGGGGGGGGGGAGGGAGTGGAGCCACAAGGTCTCATTTAAAGCCTCAGTAGACCCTAGGGTCCAACTGAGCGTCTGGCCCTCACATGTGTTCATACAACATAAACTCCCACACACGCCACACACCAGCATGCTCCAGTGCCCACCAGGGTGCCCAGGACTCACCTGTTCTTGGAGTGTGTGTGACGGTCACTTCAGCTCTGCGGCTGGGTCTCTGGCTTATATTTGGAACTTCTGCGTGTGGATGAGGTCATCAGGAGCCTGAGGGCCCTTGAGAGTAGTTCTAGGATAGGGCCTGGTCACCAGAAAGACCCAGGTAGGACTAGAGGAGTGGGGCTTCCTGCCTCACACTGCGTGGTGATGGAGAGGGCTGGAAGGTGAACTCTGTCACCAGTGATGATGGCTACATAAAGAAGATCCAAAAATATTCTTAAATGATGGAGCCTTGGAGTTTGGGGTTGCTGAGGTGGAGGTGCTGGTGTGGGGACCCCTGAGAGGGCAAGGGAGCCTATGCTCTTCCCTACACCTAGCCCTGCGGGGCTGTGCCTGGGTTGCAGCCAGTCATGGCAGGTCAAGTACTCCTAGACAATCGATGCACAGCCCTGGTCAGAGTCCTGACTAGCTCTAGAGTCCAGCAGTGGCTTTTGCTGCCTGCAGAGTCATGAGGCAGCCTTGACACCAGGGTAATGAGCTGCCTGGGCCTTTCTCCCTCACCAGCACGGTCCTCAGAACGCCTTCTCACAGGGAATTTGGCTCGCTTTTCATAGTCACAGAGGTTGAGACACTTACCCAGCATCTTCCAGGCTAAGTCAGGGTTCAGATGCAAGTTAGCTCCACTCTGAGCTGATGCCTCGAACGGGTGGCTTGCATTTATGTCCCACGAGGTCCTCATCCCTCACGTTCACCCACACACAGCGCACAGTGCAGATCTGTCGTCCTTCAGGGGCCTCAGCACAGATCCAGCAGCCTTTCTTTCCCCTTTGTGGGATCTCAGGCACTCACTCCAGCTGCTTCCGGTGCCTGCCAGGCTTCTTCCTGTTGACCCAGGACTGACCTCTTCCCATGTGTGAAGTTCCCAGCTTAAATGCCAACTTCCCCTGAGAATGTAAAATGTGGGAGGGCTTTGGAAAACTCTGTGGTTGGGTTTTGTTATTTGTTTTGGCATTTTGGGGTTTTTTGTTTGTTTTTGGTATTTTTGGTTTTGCTTTGTTTTTTGGTTGTTTTTGTTTTTGTTTTGAAGGAGGGTCTTATGTAGTAGTAGCCCAGGCTGAGCTTGAACTCCTGATCCTCCTGCCTTCCTTCCCCAGGTGCTGGGAGTATAGGTGTGTATCATCCTGCCCAGTTTGCAGTCATTTTAAAAACTGTTAAAGCATTTCATTCCTGGGCATTGATCCCAGAGAGGTGAGGATGCACGTCCCCACCCTGCGTGCTCATTGGACATCAGGTCATGTTCTAACTGTCCACCAGACTCTGGGTACTTACCTCTGTGCTATTATACCCAATGTCACAAGGAAGCTGCTGCCTAGACCCATGCTTTCAGTTCTGGTGGGCATCCGCCAAGGAGTGGGGTTGCTGAGGCCTGCAGCCGTTCGGATGCCAAGGAGACCTCTCTCCCAGAGGCCATGTCTCATTCTCACCCGAGGAGCGGGCTTTAGACTCTTCTACTTCCTCACCAACCCTTCTAGAACTTTTGGAATTGCACCTTCCCCATGTAAAGGGGCATCTTCTCTGGCTCCGACTTCACTCCCCCGGAGGCTAAGGGATGCTTCGCACCTGCTCATGTTCTTACTGGCTGGCCATTCGGATGTGGGAGGAATTTCTACTCATATCATTTGTCTCTTGTCTTTTCTGAGTCGTGAGTCCTTTATCAGATGGAGTCCGCTGGTAGACGTGTAATTTACAGCTAGCAACACCTCTACCTCTTCTGCGCGGTGTCTTCACGCTCTTGAGTCTTTGAAGCCCACAGTTCGCTTGGTGTCTTTTCTTCGTTGCTGTAGCATTGAGCCATCCCGGCTGAGATTCCATCGTGGGAGCTGAGGCTGTCAGTCAGCTTCCTGCCGCAACAACAAACACCTGGTACAACCAAGTTATAGAAAGTTGAATATGATGGTACAATCCTGTAATCCCTACACTCAGGAGGAGCTGGAGGAGGGTAAGGAGTTCAAGGCTGGCCTGACTGTATAAGAGCATCTCAAAAAAA
>CABHPR010112629.1:26225-45138 GCA_902168415.1 Peromyscus melanophrys | reverse complement strand
TCTATCTATCTATCTATCTATCTATCTATCTATCTATCTATCTATCTATATGTTACAGTAATAAAGAAAAAGAGAGGGGCACATGGGGGAGACCTGAGAATGGAAAACAATCAAAGAAGATGATATAACTACACTTTAATCAAAATGAAAAAAAAAATCAGGACAAAATTTAAATTGATAACATACTTGGATAAGGAAAAAAAAGACAAAAAGCCCTCACATTTACTTTCTCTTTCTCAGTGTTTTTCTTGAGCTAAGAAAAAAATGCAAATTTCTTTAAATATTTTAAATCTTTTGTCTTTAGTAGATAACTACCAAAACACATTCATAAAAATGACAGTAAGAAAAATCAGGGTATTTAAATGTTTAAAAATAAAGAGAAGAAAAGTAATACCTCTGTGGTGCTGGCAATATACTCATTTAGACAATTTCCATGGTCCACTGTTTCCTGTACATCAGATTCTTTAAACACCACTGAATCAATGCAGAGGCTAAATATAAATAAAAGACAGTGACTGATGGTATTAAAGGTTTTGAGTCATTTTCCAAAGTTTATAACATACATACATATACTGGGAAAGGTGGAAACAAAAAATGATATGCCAAGGCTTACAGATACTGTAACTTAAGTTATATTTTTGTCTAACTTTTATATTTAAAAGAAATGTAATTAAAAGAGTATTTTTGCAGATCAACAAATAAACTTCATACCATTTTAGAAAGTATATTATATGTCTACAGGCATTAGTTTTATAAAGTTATTGAAGATACATTATCTAGTAAAAAAATAAAAATCTCACTTTTATTAAAAAGTATTACACACACACACACACACACACACACACACACACACACACTCACTCATTCAGCCTGGAAGGAGGCACACACCAAAAGTCAGAATGGTCGCCTGCAAGGGGACTGAGGTATGTGGCAAGAAGAGACGGTCCCTAGTTTACATAGTTATTTTTGGACTTAGCTGTTTTTTAATCTATTACTTGTGTTTTCTTCAGCATCTGTCTCCATTTTACATTGTCTATAAGCATTCATTAATTTATGAGTTCTTCCCTAAAATGATTAGCATGCATAATAAAAATAAAGGAACACGAACAACTAGGAACACAGGAGCAGAGAAAGGGAGGAAACTATAATTTTCATTTTCAGGAATATAATTACCCACTCCCCATTCATGTGTACCTATACTGCCGTCTTTGTTCCAATCTCCTACTTATCTGCTCCAATTTCTTCTTCTTCTGTTCTGTTCTACCTTTTTCTCCTATCTCCCTCATATTCTGTTCTAAAACTGACCATATACAAACAATGTCATTGTCTAGCTTTATAACTTAACTTCTGATGGCATTTAGTCCTTTTCAACTATTCAGTAATATAAACAATGCTACAATATTAAATATATCTTGGATGCTTCCATCTTTATTTCTCTATGATAAAAATCTTATGGCTGAAATCCTGACACTTCATTGGCAATGACTTTATTCTGTAAGCTTTATTGGTATTTATCCCAAACTGAAAAAGACTAGTTTGGTTAACGCTGAATTCACTGCTACCCTCTAGAACCGGTGTGTCCACTGGCCCCTTCCTATCTGATTTCACCCTCTATATAAATGCAGTCAAGTCCCACATTCTCTATTAAACAACAGAGGATCGTAGTATTTTTCTCTATGCTTCCAATAACATGTCTACCCCATGTGTCAGTGATCATTCTTTATTCTATTTCCTGGTATTCTAGTAGGCAACATTACAGGACTGTGCAATGAAAATGTTATGCAGACATGGGCTTAAATTCTAGAACTTTCCTTATGTCTCTAGTTCATAGTCCCAACCATTATTATCTTTTAATAATTACTTGTGAATAAAGCTTACTTCATAATTACATTGAAATGCCTGAGAAAAGCCACTTTATATACATCTCATTCACTTTTTAAAGATCAATTTTAAGTTAGTATTTACAGACTTCAATATCATCATGGCACTTTCTAGCAAAATGTATTTTAGCAGATTCTCCTCACTGACTTCTGTATGTCTTCCTCCTCCCCAGCAGATTCTCCTCACTGACTTTCTTATGTCCTCCTTCCCCTTAAGCCTTTTCCCCTCAATTCCTTTCTGCTTTCAAGTCACAATGCATTCTTTTGCCCTCCTCCATCTCCAACAGCAACTCTGTTTACTCTCAGTCTATATTTTTTAAGCCTTACACTTATACACACACACACTCACCCTCCCCCCTCCCCCCCCCCCCCTCCCCCCCACACACACACACACACACACACACACACACACACACACACACACACAGCCATTACAAGCTTGGATCTGCATACAAGGGAGAACATTTTGTCTTTGTGAGTTTGGGCTACTTTGCTTAATATTATACTTTCCAGATTCATTAATTTTCTTGCAAATTTTATAATTTTATTTTCTTCTACAACTGAGCAAAATTTCATTTGTTAAGTATGCTGAACATTTTGATTACTCATTCCTCTGTTGGTGGACATCTAGGTTGGTTCCATTATTTGTTATTGTGATTAGGGAAGCAATAAATATGGATGTGTAGGTATCTCTGAGGTAGGATACAGAGCCCTTTGGGTGTGTGCCAAGGATGGGTATAAGTGGGTCATGCATTAGCTATTTTTAATTTTCACATTTAAAAAAAACTATTTTGAAACATGGTTTCTCTGTGTATCCCTGGCTGTCCTAGAACTTGCTCTGTAGACCAGGCTGGTCCCAAACTCACAGAGATCCACCTGCCTCTGCCTCCCTAGTGCTGGGATTAAAGGCATGCGCCACCACCGCCCAGTTATTTTTCATCTTCTAAGAGACCGCTGTACTGAGTTCCATTATGGCTGCACTGGTTTGCACTCCCACCATCAGTGACTATGATCCTCTTTCCCCACATCCATGCCAGCATTTGTTGTTGCCTGATTCGTGATCTGAGCTGTTATGACTGGGGTGAGGTAGAATCTCATTCATTTGAATTTCCCTAGTGGATAAGGATGTGGAACACATTTTAAGAATACTTATGATTGACCGTTTCTGTTTCTTCTTTTGAGAACCATTTGCTCATTTCATTAACCCATTTGTTTTTGTTTTTTTTTTTTTGGTTTTTCGAGACAGGGTTTCTCTGTGTAGCTTTGTGCCTTTCCTGGAACTCACTTGGGAGCCCAGGCTGGCCTCAAACTCACAGAGATCCGCCTGCCTCTGCCTCCCGAGTGCTGGGATTAAAGGCGTGCGCCACCACCGCCCGGCTCATTAACCCATTTGTTAATGGCAGTTTTGGTGTTAAATTTTTGCAGTTATTTCTCACTGCTGGATATTATCCTCAAATAGCAAAGATTTTTTTCCCATTCTATTGGCTAGGTGTTTGCTCTGCTGGTAGTTTCTTTTTCTGTGCAGAAACTTATATTTCATTGTGTGTCTAACCCTCCTTCCACAGTATCTACTCAATGCTCTTCACAATTTCTACTTCATTTAATCCTCACAATCCTAAGGGAGACTATTATTATCTCTGTTACTACTTAGAAGTGCTAAAATCTATTCACGATCATAGAGACAGCCAAAAGTTAGTGCAGAGGTCAAATGGCTTGAAAAGTCATGGACTTTTCAATCTCAAATATCTGTCTAAAAAGGTTCTGGCGTGAGGTCACTAAATATTTGTTAAATGAAGATTCTGTTTCTCTTAAACTATTTCAAGTCTGATTGCAGAGGATAGTAAGCTCTTAATTAAAAATGTAAGAAAGGCCAGGAAGCTGGTATGAGCCCAAACGCAGAAAAAGCAAAGCCGCCTACGTTCTCAGGACACCACCCCGCCACTGCCACCTTTTCCTCACATACTGGAGAAAGTATCACTAACTAAAGGTTAATCACTAGTTAATCACTAATAACAGACTGTTTGAAATACACTGACTGGTTGACAGAGAATTTACATCAGACACTGGGGAACGTCAGCACTGCCTAACCAAGTGAAGGACATCCCGTGGAGGACCACGTCTCCCACGGCCAGGATACTGGCCAGAACAAAGCAGTGAGAGCGAGGTAAAGAAGGCACCACAGATCACACCCACTGTCTGATTTCATCCTCCAGAACAACATCTTTATGAAACGTAAGCAAAATTCCTATGGTAAAATGTCGTTGGGTCACATTTATTTTGTGCATCTAAAAGGCACAGAATGATCTCCTGTTTATTTCTTCTTATGTCTCTGATGAAATTACACTTCAGGCTTAAAATAACCTCTCTGATCTGCTGACGAATGACAGACAGCACATGCACGGATACCTTGGCTGCACTGTGGCGTCACGGACGGTCTGAAGTCTCCCCTGCAAACCCTTGATCTCTGCTGCAGAAGGCACTTCCGTCTCTTTCAGCTGCTGCTGTAAGCTGCTCACAAGGCTCTCCAGTCCCTGCACGTGCTCTCCTCGGTCTTTACTCTTTTCACACTCCGGCAGAGAAGACACCTTGCTCTCATGACTGACATCTGTGTCACAGGAACAGAATCAAAGGCAAACTTTTGGTAGAAGTTTCTTGGTGACAAAGCAGAATTACTTGTGTGTACAGAAAATACTTGTGACTCTTTAAAAATATGCTTTTAGTGCTAACTCAGGTTTCAGTTTCACTTATTCTCATTAAAGAAAACAGCATGATTCAAGATCACAGTTTCTATCCTCCAGTTGCAGTATCACTAAATCTGACAATTTTACATCTTTAAGTTTAAAACAATTTAGAAACAGACTATAAGAAATGACAAAGGACCAAAGAGATGAGGAATCTGGACTCACACTTTAAAGATGACAAAATTGAACAAGAAGATGACCATGAAATGCCCAAGGTCATCAAATTATCACAGATTTTTAAGTAAAAAAAAAAAAAAGTAAATTTGTAAAATAAAGTTCTGTAGTGTGTTAAACACTTAAAATTTACCAGTGTTCTGTAAATTGGCTGGAGAATGAACTGACAAAGATTTTGCTTCCTCTTTTGCCACATTTTCTTCAGCAAACTCAAGTTTCATACCATCTGTTTGCTGTCCATCAATCTATTGAAAACAGAAGAACAATGGCATAAATATACAATCCAGGACTTTGAAATCTATATTAAAACAATTAAAGAACTTTGCATTAAGTTTGTTTTTTAATGCCCTACAATTGTGTTGCTCTGAATCAAACACTTTGTTTCCTTTTGACAAGTGACTCACTGTCATGCCCATGGGAATGAAATTGTATTAGCAATGTTCTTTTATATCCAGAGGAATGTTCACTTTCCTCTGCAAACTACTAATTTTTATTATCAATACTTGACAACATAATTTCTATTTACCTCTGGATGACGGGTTTAAGAAGGTAACTGACAAGCAGTATGCTGCTCATTACAATCAACACACTGTTCAAAAATTTAAGAATCTGCATGTCCAACATTGAGACAAGGCAGAAGAAGACTACAAAATCAGCTTAATAATACACACACACACACACACACACACACACACTCACTCACTCACAGAGTATATCTGTCCTCCTGGAATTTATTAACTAGCTGAGGAAATAAGAACATTCGAGAAGTCTGTGAAGTCTAAATACAATGACAGTGACTCAGAAGACTGAAATGGATCCTAGCAACTGGGGAAGAATCCAGATTTGACCTGGGCCTTAATAGTTTACAGCAATGACTTTCTGGAAGGATCTGTGAGAAGACCTACGCTTTAAGGAGTAAAAACAACCTGCTGTCAGGGGCTTAGAGTAGATGAAGGGGGAAAATAAAGCTAGTTAAGTAAAAAATATCTGTGGAGGCCCACAGAGGTTCCTAGTGAGTTCTGAGCTTGTTTTACCCAGCAGGGCTGCATTAGAGGATGGCTTGAGCACGTGTGTGGTTACCAGGTGAATGGAAGGGTCTGCTCTTGGCTGGGCTGGGGGAGGTCTTTTGCTCCACCCCTTGGCATTCCTATAAAAGGCCCTTTAGAAGATACAGGAGGGGCCGGTAGATAATCCAGGCCCTCCCGAAGCTATCCTGTGTTTCTATCTGTTTCTCTCCCCTCTATCTTCCTACCTAGTATCTCTTATCCCTCTCTCCTCAAGGGTACCCGGGAGAAAAAGCGGGAGTGGGTTCCCTCACAAATGGCACCCGAACAGGGACAGGGTACTTGGCAAGAGGAGAATTAGAAGGCACTGTGGGTGTAAGAGGGCATGCCGGATAATAAATTGAAAATAAAGGCGACGGTATTTTATTCTCAGGAGGGAAAGTGAAGTGGCTGAAAGAACTGCCGAAGTCAAAAGTGAGGCTGCCGCCAGTCTCTGTGCATCTAGGTTTCTTTCTTTCTCTCTTTCTTAATTTCTATCTGTAAAATTAAGTAAAAATATAGGAATATTGGGGAAGAAGACATTCAGAATAAGAGTAGAATTAGGAATACTGAATAAAAAAAAACTTAGGGTAAGACAGAAAAGCAAGATAGAGGAGCTGTGTTTTTGGGACTATGAATGCAGATTCCTGGGAAGAACCATGAAAAAAGTACTATGAAAGAAAATGGACAGAAAAAGATGCCTGTGGAAGCTTTTGGCCTGTGGACAGCTTAGATCTAAGCCCGGGTGGCAGGGAAAAAAATTTTTCCCTGAGGCAGATGCAGGTGAGACAAAAACCCTCCACTTCACTGATATTGCCACTGTATGAAAACATCATACCATCAGAACCAGTTTTCTCTTGGCCATGAAGCCGAGAATATGGAAAAGGAGTCTTAGGGGAAACTCAGTAATTTCTCTCTAAAAAACTGAAAGCTTTTTAAGTCTTTCCTTCTCAGCTCTCTTTTCTTTCTGTAAGGGCAAAATTAGATTCACCTGGAAGGAACATCTAACAGAATGGGGAAGTCACCTGTAACTACCCTAGAAAAAACACCTCTTGGAACATGGCAAACCCTCTTTGCTAGTCCTGTCTCCCCTTCAAGCTAGTATTAGAAAAACAGCAGACACTTTGGACCCTAGTCAGAGTCCCCTGCGGCTAGAGCCTAGGGAGAGACCCCTGAGAGAATGAAGGTGGAAAGCCAAGCAGGGGCAGCTACCCTCCAGGGTGGAGCCACAGCAGAGACAGTGAGGGACCAAAGGAAAGCTACTGGCATGGATAAAGCAGTTAGCAGAGGCTGGGCAGAAGGGCAGCGGCAGGGACTCTGCATCTTGGGGGAGCAGACAAGTCAGGACAAAGAGGATCTATCCAGGGGGAAAATTCTCTCTGAAAAAGCTCTCATTTCAAACACCCTGGGGAAAAAGTGGGGGCGGGTTCCCTCACATATATCCAAATTACAAGGGACTTTAATAGCAAGAGGGAAGGGTCTTGACTTGCCGGACAAGATGAATATAGGATGCTAGGAAAACCAGTGAGTAACAGGATAAAAACTATGTTCCAAGAGGCTATTTTAATTGGCCACTATTCTCTTTATTAGGTGTTTTCTACCACACACCTACCTCCTGAATATGTTTCTTATTTCCTTTCTTATGTGTGTATGTGTGTGATTACATGTGTATTCATGCATGTTTGTGCATATACATATTATATGGGGGTGAATGGGCATGGAAGCCAGAGGTCAATCGCAGATGTTCCCCTCTTAAGTCTCTAGCTCAGGTTTTTAGATAGTTTCTTAATGCATTAGGCTAGGCTGGTTGGCCAGCAAGCTCCAGGGATCCTCCTGTCTCCACCTCCCCCACACTGGGATGCAGGATGTGCCACCTTTTACATGGGTTTGGAGGGATTAAACTTGGGTCTGCTTCTTGCATAGCAAGCACTTTACTGAGCCATTCTCCAGCCCATGAGTACATTTAAATGGGGGATCTTACCTAATACCTCCCAGGGAAAAAATAAAAACCATCAAACAATATCATAACTTCATAGCCTAATATTTTAATATCTTTACTCAATTCATTCACAAATACCTACTGAGCTTTTACTATGTGCAATCCAAGTGCTGTGCTAACAGGAAGGAATAAACACAGGATTCTCTGATTTGAAAGTTTGGAATCTTGTGGAAGAGGCAGATCAGTAAACAATTACAATAAAATGAAAAGTAATGTGATACAAACATATGCCTAACAGAGACCTTGAAACATGAAAGAAGAAGAGTACCCAGGCATCCAGGCTAAGAGGAGCTCAGAGGAACAGAGGGAGAGAAGATGGCACAGAAAGGAGCATTTAAACAACTGGAACAAGAAAGAGGAACAAGCCAAGAGGACTGGAGGAGGATGGGTACCACTAGGCAAAGGGAACAGCATGCAACAAAGTGCAGGATTGAGTCTGGCCAGGTTCATCTGGCTGAGATGAGCAGTTTCAGGACACCTGTCTTTAGAAAGGCCTGCTTTTCTCTTCGCAGTAATTAGAAAACCTGACAAAGAGCTCTCTATGCTAATACAGACCTGCCTGAATGGTTAATTGTGGTTACCATCGCTGCATAGAAAAGCACTAGGATCTGTGTGAACACTTGCAGAGGTTGCTCATCTACAACTTGATAGAAGACTTTGGAGTCCTAAGCTCAGGGGAGCACTGTGGGTATATAATCTGGACATATTACACTCACACTGGAAGAATGAAAGTGTCCAGTGACTCTACTGAGCGAGGACATGTGCACCTGCTTTCTTTGGAACTTCAGCCACACACCCTTTCAAGCTCTTCCAAAGTTGCCTTTGCCCTGTGTCCTTTTGCTATGATGGGACCTAGTCCTATATACAACTGAAACATCTTGAAAATTTACCTAAGCATTTTAACAGAACTGAATGCCAAAAAGTATCCCAAATAAATGAAGGTCTTTCTTGACATTTTTTCCTACAACTTGAAAATCAGAACACTCATCATCAACAATGTAAGCTTTATTTCTGTGATACAGCTATTAAGTTATAGTATGTTGCATGTGCCATCTTCCCTGGTTTTTAAAACTACATTATAAAATAACTACAGCAGAACAAAACCAACACATATGGATGTTATGTGCAAAACAACTAAACTGTCTTCTTTAAAATATACAGACAGACCCATTTCCTTAAAAAATATTACATGTAACAGGCTAAGGATATAGTTCAGTGACAGACTGCTGTCCTACAGTGTGCCTTTGTTCAAACTCCAGTAAACAAAAAAAGGAAAGACATCCACATAATTAAATACAACTGTTTCATTTGCTTAACATTTGACATTCATATACTTAATTCATGACTTAAAAAGCCACCTCAGAGAGTTACAGAGAATTCAATTTCTGCAAATTTCTTCAGCTCACTGATAAAAATGCTCTAACACAAACATATAAATGGTTACTATTTCTGCTATCCTTTTTCATGTTCACTTATTTTAGAACTTCTCGACTGACGGGACAGAGGGTAATAAAATAAATGCAAATACCATATTTTCTATCCTACAGACCTTGCTTAACCGTGTCTGCAGTATCACAAGCTTGCTGTATTCATCTGTTACTTTACTGAGAAGGGTTTGCACGTTATCTTGAAAATCTGGATAAAAAAGCAGCAATTATAATAATTTCACTTTACAGTTCAAGTTTACCTTTTTATAAAATATGATTTACCAACTTACAACTTTAGAAAAACATCTGGTAGTAATAAAACCCATATATCTAGTAAAAAAAAAATTTTAACAATCATTACATGAAATAAGTGGTATGACATTAACTTGAAAACTTTATCCCAAAATACATTTGTTTCTGTAGCTATTTATCAGCAGGTTGCTCATTACCTATACAAATATACTAAGAACATACAGCTGTGACGGAACAGCAAGAAGTTCAAGTTGTAATTTGTTAAGAACAAAACGAAACGAACACCACATCTATATGAAGGAAGTTATCTCTTTCTTTGGTTAGCCCTAGTTGGCTTGGAATTGCTGTGTAGACCCAAAGCGCCAAGTCACTGCCTCCCCAGCATGAGCACTGGGTTAATGGCCTGCGCCATCACACCTGGCAAAAGATATTTTTTAATGTATCTCACTACTCAAATTTTTGTTGTTCACTTTTAAAATTATAAATCATTAATTTAAACAGTAAACTCAGTATATTTTAAAGATTTTAAAAGGATCCACAGTTAGAACATTAACAGAAAGAATTAGAATGAAGAAATGGGTGGGAACAGAGAAACAGAGGAAAAAGAAACAAGAACAGTAGAATGTTTAAATTATCTGCATAGTATGACTGTTACACTAAAAGACTAAAAATGTACACTAAATATAAATTTCATGGCTAAAGATAAGTTACTATGATAGAAAATTTATCTATAATTAAGTTGTAATTAAAGCTAAGTTCATAAGCAATTGACTTAAGCAAAGTAAATTTACTTTGTTTAACAGTATGGTAAGCTTTTTACCTTGAACTTGGTATCTATACTCTTGTAAATTTAGTCTTTGATTGTGACTGTAAACACCAGAATTCTCTTTCTCTTCTATATTCATTTCACATTTTAAAGGAGTATGGTGTTCATCAAGAGAATTGTTTAGAGTCTGTTAACAAAATTGAATATTTTAAATTAAAATTTTGATTTCTTCTAAATATTATAAAACATTATTAACCTAAAGGCAAAAGGTCAAAATAGTATGAATGGAATCTTAATTCTCTCTTCCTCCACATATGAAATCGATCTGCAGAAAAACCATGTTTCTCTTTGACATGAAATCATTCTTTTTTCAGGAAAAGATTGATAATCTTAATTACACAAAATGATGTGTTTTTTATGTTTCCTTTTAATATTGAAAACTATCATGAGGTGTAAAGCATTCACTTACATGGCTCCTACTCCAACTCTCTACCTTGAAAATATCTCATTACTATGTCAACTATCCTTGAACAAACATCACCAAGTGAAAAGTTCAAAATGACAGTTAGAGGTCTGCCCAACACAGCAAAATGACAATATACCAAGGGAGAGATTTCCCTAATGTCCTTCCTGTAATACTTAATATAATAAGTGTGTTCTGTGGTCTGCACATACACAAAGTTAAAAATATCCAACATAGTGTTCTCCAAAACAACCAATAACCCCACTATCATTTAAATACCATTTCATGTTCCATGACTTGATAAGCCATCCAAGTTAGTTTTATTTACCTTTGTCCCTCACACAATTGGAAATAACCATGAATGATTTAAAAGATTTAAAAGCCAGATTGTTTGTGGCTGCTATTTCCTGCATTTTTTAAAGTTAAGCCACACTGTCAATTAGTAACTGAACATATTAACTGTTCAGCATAGTCACAAAGGTAGCATTTTATCCCACTGTACCCTTAATGAACAAACTGGGTCCCAGAAAGATTAACTAGCACCTCTCTGAGGAGAGCAATGCTTACAGCTTCTGCTCTGCTGGAGAGACAACTTATCTGAATTTCTTTGTTCTTTTTCTGTGCCGACAGAAATTGAATCCAAGACCTTAAACAACAGGCAAGCGCTGAGTCACTGAGTCACATCCCCAGCACTAATTCCCTTTGTTCCAAACTGGCTATCAGAAAAAAAAGCCAGATGTTCATTTAAAGCTCAGAACTCAGGAATACTTTCTAAGTACAGCTCGATACAGAAGGGATTCAGGAAACACAGGTGGAGGATTCTGCTCACCCAATCAGTAGCAATTTAGACTCTGGCACTTCTTGTTCAAAACTACTTTTAAAGTAACAGTTTACCTCTGAGATGTAATGGCACTCCTCAGACACGGCCTTCTGAAGTCGTTCAATGAGAACTTGTAAAGGCTCTTTATCACCACCTAGAAGAAAACATTCCTCATGTGAGCCATCCACTGTACATGTGTAAGTAACACTGTCATGTTTAACTGTTTCAAGTAGAAGCTTCCCTAAAATAAGATACATTTTAATTTCTTACAAATTTATATTGTGCAATGTAACTGTCTCAGACAAATTTCTAAGATTTGCAATTTCTATTCTATAAAAGGGTATAAAGCAGTGACCTACACTCCAACACAAGAAATACATCTATATACTTAGCATTAAATACATCATTGCAAAACTCAAATAAAACTTTCACAAATGAGTCTTTACTTTTTTGCACAGGGACACAGTTCAGTGGTAGGGTACCCTGACTAGTATGTGCAAGCTCTGGGTTTCAACTTAGTGCCACAAAATTAATTATTAGAATAAAACTTAAAAAATGTTTTCTGTTCTTTTCTCCTCTTTTCAGAAACACTGATCACTACTCACTAAACTGCTTTATCACCTACTAATGGAACAACCAATTGTCAATGGAAAACACTGGACAGGCTATCTGAAGACGGTATTAAACAAACAACACATGCAAATACAAGTAAAATCTTACTAAATTAAAAAGCCAAAGAACTCTTGAAATGAAAACTGGCATCCTTCTTTAAGTGACTCTTGAACTCCTACTTTTTCAACAGAGTGGTTCTGCTGCAGACTTAGGAAGCACCTCCTTCTGGTGGTGATATGGGAGCCAGAGGTGGTCAAAAGCCAGGAAGCCAGAGGAAAATCCCTCAGCTCTCAACTGCCACGGCCCACCCTGTGTCCCACCTTCCACTACGGCTCTTTCAATGTGCTTCCCACGGCGCCATCAACGTCTCCAGGATGTCACTCTGTCCTCGGCCTTAGGGCCTCTGGTCTTTGACTTCCATGGTGATTCTATTTCTTATTTTCAGCCTAAAAGTCTGCCCTGGGTTTTAGACTTCTCCTTTCAGCTGATTAGTGACTATTTCTTTACAAAGTTAACACATATACTTAACTTAGTATGTTCTAAACTGACTTTACTATTTGCCTGTGGTCTGCTCCCCTTTTTGACTGAAACCACATTTATCCGGTTACACAGGTAAGAAACTTCAAGATCACTCTCAACCCCTCCCACCCTTACTGCTGCTAATGACGGCTGGTGGTGGCTTTAACTGTTAAACTCTGCTGTCGTTTGCTTTCCAGTCTCAAGGATAATTAGCTCAACATTTTATTGGGAATATGGCTGAGGTTCTTTAACTGGTCTTCCCATCAATTCTTTCATTTTTTCCCCCAGTTAATCACATTGGTGTCACCTTAAATAAAAATATCACTGTTGCTTCCTCTATGTGAAAGTCCTGCAGGAGGTCTGTCTGATCAGCAGCAGGAAGCTTAAGCATGCTTCATTCAAGGTCTATAAATCTTCTAGTCGGGCACTTGCCACTCTTCAGCATATCTCCCACTACTTTCTTATACAACTTGAACTTTCAGTTCTCCAAAATGGATCCCACACTGCTAAGCCAATGGCTCCTGCCTCATTGTCACACGAAGCACTAAACTTCTCCTTCCTCTCCCAACTGGATTATTTCTATTCTGGTATACTTCAAGTTATAATGCAGCCGATCATTATAATATGTCCTAGACAGATGTGCTCGTTTCTCTAGTGATGATTTGGCATGTATGGTTCAGTAGGGTTTACAAGTTGTCAGTCCACTTTCCAGGCGCTTTCTGAATGGATTATACTTCCATGCAAAAATGATGCAGTGATTTTCGCTTTCTTAGGCACCTCAATGATATGATCAAACAAATCCACGAATCACGTGTAAAGCCATCTTATCCCATGGGGCCTGAGAAAGGGCAGAATTACAGACTGATGCATTTTAAGTGCTGCTTACATGTTTCATGGAGATAGTCAGAAGCTGTTTACCTGTCTCCCGTGTCTGAAGAGCCTGGAGCTGGCACTGGTGCATCTTATGAAGCTCATCCATCTCTTTCTCTTGAGCAGAAACAAGCTGGTCTTTAAGGCTACAAAGAGCTTCATCCCTTTCCTTTTCCATAGTGTGACGAACCTGGTCTGCATACGTTGAGTAGACCAGGGAAAGGCATATCCGCTGGGCTTCCATCTGAAGCTTCAAGTCATCCTTAGAGTGAATAGATGTAAACATTAGGAAATTCAAAGAACAACTTAACTTCTATTTCTTCATATATACTGAACTTCAAAAGAGAAGACACTTCGTAGTTTTAAAATTTATATGAAGGAACTGGTCTGCTTTCCTCTTCATCCAGATGCACTGACCTACCTGTCTGTCTCAAGAAATTATTGCAATGTAATGGTCAATTGGGATGGTTAGTATAACTAGCAAGATTTTTATTTTTTAAACAATATTTTACATGCTGAAAAAGAAAATGTAATAAACATCAATGTACACAAAACTCAAATTAATAAATCCTATTATTTTTATTCTATTTCCTCAATATCTCTTTAGATTTAGAAAAAAAATTAGAGACAAAATTTAATTCATGATGTTTGATTATTCTTTGCCCACAAGTAACTGTTACCAAAAATTTAGAATGCGTCTACTATCATTTCCCAGTATACATGTAAATAGCACATTATATTGTGCATTTCTGTGCATTTATACCAATGGCATTTATTTTGCAAATTTCTTTGCATTCCATATCAATATGCTTCCGAAATCAGTCCATATAGATGACAGGTTAATTTATTTTAATTGTAGTGTAGTATACATGAACCACAACTGGTTCACTTTCCTTTCTGGAGATCAGCTGGATTACTGGTAAGCCTGGGGTGCTTTCAATCAAAAGGCAGTAAATGATTACATAATCCACTTAAGACAAATGAGTGAATGCTTCACTAGTGAGCTGTCCATCACGTATCAGACTCATCTGGAATGCTTGCTGACACAAGTTCATGGTATCTGCCCTCTGACCTCTGGTTCAGGAAGTCTGAGAAATACTAGTTCTAGCCTGTTTCCAAGTGCTGCTGCTGCTGCTGCTGTCCAGTGACCACACTCACCCACCCAGGGTTCTAACTGCTGCTCACAGATAATACACAGGCTAACTTTAGTAGATCTTGCCAACTGATTTATAGAATTGAACTAATTTAATAAAAAATGTGAACGCTCACATCCTTGTATCCATGTCAATAAGTCAGAGTAACTTTGCCAATGTGATGGAGGATAAAATGCCATTTCACTCATATGAATTTGTAAGGCTAAAATACTTTTATGTTGTCATTTAGGTGTCTCATCTGTGACACACATCTGTTCATTAAGTTCTTTGTATTTCCTCACGTATTTACACCATCTTTACAGTCCTTTGTTTGTAATGTGGCAAATATCTACTCCTAATAATTAAGCCTGTTTTAGGTTTATAAAAACTGTTTATAAAAGAGACATGATCAAATTTCTTAATGCTTTCCTTTGAGTTTGTTCTTTTTAATTAAAGGCTTCCTGTCTTAAGATCGTAATCCTACTTTCTTACGTGTGTGCCTTTAACTAACCTAGGGTTAATTTTTCCTAAAGGGTAAGGATCTAACTCCCTAACTTCTCACCTTTAATATAAAATCGCCTGTCTTAAAGCACTTATTGAATTTTGTGAGCTTTCCCTGCTGTCTTGGCTTGTTGGTTTAAGTCTCTTCTCAAATATCACCTCAAAAGAACAGCCTCCCTTGTACTTTGTACAAAAACAAAAAAGACATACTCACCCTTGGGATATCCCTTTACATTAAAGAATGGAAAGACCAGACCATGGCAATGTGTACCAGGTCGTTAATGCCTAATTTCAAACACCTTATCTATGATTTAACATGTTGTCTCACTTGTTCACAGTCTTTCTCATTTCTTATTCATATTGTATTGACTGGCTGGGAACTCTAAAGACACGGTTGGAAAGCAAAGCTGAGAGCCTGCCTTGACTGGGAAAGCTTCTAAACATCATCTTAGAAGCCATCGTCACCCTTAGTTCCTTCTTTCCTGATTTCCTACTTTTTTTCCTTTAATTTAAAACTGTAAAAGATCTGGTAACCTTTGGAGATTCTTTCCTGCGGAATTTAAAATGATCAGGTTGTCTCCTGTATGTATGGTATGGATGTGGAGATTAAATAGACCGCTAATACTTTATTAAGAACTTATTCAGCCTCATTCCTGAGTGAGATTGGCTTGTAATTTCCTTTTCTTGAGCCATTCCTGCCTGACCTGTATCTCAGTACTAACCAGCCTCACAGGAGTGCTTTCTGTTTTCCTCTCCTGCTCCTCGGAGTCTCTTTTAAATCCTATTTACTACGTACCTATCCTCACCATTGAGAGTTTGTGAAATCCACTTGTGCAATGGTCACGGGGCAGCAGTCTTAGTTGGAGAGGTGAGAAGGAAAACTGATTACAGTTCCGGATTTATAATGGCTAATGGCTTACTTAGGCTTTGTATTTCTATGTGAGTGAGTTTGGGTAATTTCTATTTCATCAGCAGCGTTTATTTATAGTACTCATCTCTTATTTTTAAATCCTTGTGGTATCTGTACTTGGGTTTTTATTTCCATTCTTCATTTTGTTTGTGGTTTCTCCCTTGATGATATCCTTAGAGACCTAATAATTGCAACCTACTGATCTTTTCAAATGAAAAACCATCAAACTTCTTCAAAACTTTCCCTTTTGGTTATTCGAAATTCATTTATTTCTGCTCTAAATTTGCTATTTTTTTCTACCTATTTTCTTTAAATGTGGCTACTTGGATGCTATTTTATCTTTTTGAATAGCTTAACTCATTTTCAGTATTTATTAAATTGGCATGTTTAGGGTCCAGAGAGACATCTCAGTGGTTCTGAGCAAGGGCTGTCTTCCAGGAAACCCAAGTTCGGTTCCCAGTTCCCACCTCGGGTGCCTCACAACCAAAAGTAACTCCTTTTTCAGGAGGTTTCCTGCCCTCTTCTGGCTGTTGAGGTTATTCACACGTCACATATACTCACCCAGGCACACACGTAAACAAACAACCAGTGCACATAAGCCTAAAACTGTCCCCTCTATATGTCATGTACCATGTAGTCTGCTTACAGATAGTCTTGCCTCTTCTACACCCGTGCTTACAGATCAGCTGTAAACCAATTAAATTAAACTTCAATACATTTTCACCGTGAACTGCATTGGAAATACAGAACGCAAACTAGTATTTCATATTAAACATTTCCCATTCAGAAATGAAAGTTTTCATTTATTCAGGGCTCATCCCCCTTCACTTATGCTCAGGTGCGCTGTTCATGTCTCTGTGTTAAGAAGAGGTCTTGCTCTATAGTTCAGTCTGGCCTTGAACTCACCAGCCCCTACCTCTGCTCCTGAGTGCTGAGATTATGGCATATACCACCACACCCAGGCTGTTAGACATTTCTGCATTCAGGGTTGGGTTTTTTTTTTTTTTCACATTATTTGACTTTAAGGGTTTTAACTCATTTCCTTAATTTCTTATTAAATTCACCTGTGAATTATGACAGTTAACTGTCCATCAACATCATGTATCTTTTTGTCTTTACAATGGTTAGGACTTTTAGAAAGTGCTATCTAGTAAATGACGAAGTCTCATCTTCTTCCTCTGAAGTTCTCTTTTGTTTCACTATTGACACTTGAAAAATGGGCTTCATTTTCCTCTTTAAAAATGTACTATCTGTGTCAGAGTTAGTCTCGGTACTGCAGGTCCGGCACACAGGGCCTTAAAGACGGCAGGGTAGCGCTTCCTCCTGTGGTCACCATGCTTCAGTATCTCTCTAAACATACTTCACTTGATGGTCTCTCAGCATAAGAAATGATCAATTCCTGCCATTCCCATGGCTGCCTCACATGCCAACACTGGGGACACTTTCTATGATGTTTTTCTTTCTCCTTCCAGCCAAACTAGCTAAGTGTATTAAAAAAAAAACAAAAACAAAAAACAAAAACAAACAAACAAAAAACAGAAATTATACTTCAAATGTGGGCTTTTCAGTTTAAAAGAAAGCCTATAATGGCTTTTTGGTTTGTTTTGTGTGTGTGTGTGTGTGTGTGTGTGTGTGTGTGTGTGTGTGTGTGTGTTTTAGTGAGAGATAGTATCAAGATCAGGGCAGCTAAAGTTGGAAATCAAGTCCTCTCCTATTTAAAAAATTAAAATGGTATTTAATACCTTTAGGGTAATTACCACACATTACACTTTTCAAAACAATTCCATGTTTAACTATTAATTAGTAATTGGGTCTCTTGATTCTATTCAGGTTACTGTAAAAGTAAATTATCTCTATATTTGATATAAGACCGTAAGTGTGATTAGAAGTCGTCTGAATCTTCCCACGGCTTCCTACTTAGTTCACACATTCTTTCTTCCTTCTCAAAGTCTGCTTTACCCTTTTACCTCCTTTCACTGCCAAGTGCACAGGCCTATATCCTGGCCCTCAAGCTCACATTTCCTCATTGCAAGCCTGTCATACAGAGCTCAGTCCAAAGGCCAACTCCTCCAGACACCTTCCCTGACCAATGTGCTTCCCTGCCTCACAGGCAACACTAGTGCTAACCACCCTATGCATATCCCATGATTACTTGCCTCCTCCTCTAGAATACATGCTTCCTGAGACCAGAGCTCTTATCTCTTGTTCACCACTACATGCATCTCTGGAATATACTCAACAAATTTATGTTCCACTAATATAGAAACACATAAACTTCATAGTTAGCACTTTTACACTATAGATAACCGACCAGAACTTTCCTCTTCTTTCTATCAGTACCTAAGAAACACAAGTTACTAGGACTGATTCATTATTAGTCATTGTCTGAGCATTACTTGTCAACTTGACAACAGTCTAGAGTCAACAGAGATGAGAAGGTCTCAACTGAAGTATTGCTCAGATCAGACTGGCCTGTGGGCATAACTGTGGGTGATCATCCTGACTGTCAATTGATGTCGGAGCCCACTATGAATAGCACCATTATATGGACTACCTGTGGGCAGGTGGTAGTCCTATGGACTACCTGTGGGCAGGTGGTGGTCCTGTGGACTAGCTGTGGGCAGGTGGTGGTCCTGTGGACTACCTGTGGGCAGGTGGTGGTCCTGTGGACTAGCTGTGGGCAGGTGGTAGTCCTGTGGACTAGCTGTGGGCAGGTGGTAGTCCTGTGGACTACCTGTGGGCAGGTGGTGGTCCTGTGGACTAGCTGTGGGCAGGTGGTGGTCCTGTGGACTAGCTGTGGGCA
>CABHPR010112629.1:0-26125 GCA_902168415.1 Peromyscus melanophrys | reverse complement strand
GTCCTGTGGACTAGCTGTGGGCAGGTGGTAGTCCTGTGGACTAGCTGTGGGCAGGTGGTAGTCCTGTGGACTACCTGTGGGCAGGTGGTGGTCCTAAGCTATATAGGAAAGCTAGCTCAGCATAAGCCAGTAAGTAAGGTAGCAAGTGGCATTCCTCCATGGTTTTCTACTTTAATCTTGATTGAGTTTCTGCCCTCAGTTCCTGAATGATGAACTGTGGCCAAATAATACTACTTTCCACAACTAAGCTGCTTTGGGTCAGTTTTAGTGAAGCAACAGAACAAAATATATTAGATGCATTTTTAAAATTCTTGACTTATATTGAGAGTTAATATCATTTTTTTCCTCATTCAGATATAAGACTCAGAAAACTCTATGCCTTAAGCCCCACCTCCCAGAAATAAAATTCTACAACCACTGAATAATTTATATAGAGAGCAGTAGAAAACTTAAGGTTTTTTTTAAAACAATTGTGGAATTCTAACTGAAAATTTGAAATTTCATACTAGAAAACATCAATATGAAAAACTTTAAAAAATAATCTTGATACTAAAATGATTATAATGTAAAATTAATAAAACAAAGTCTCTTTAAAAAGAAACAACATGTAAAGATGATTAGCTTAGCTTATTTTCCGAGCAGCAGATATGAGAGATTTACTGCGAGGTAACAATATTTAAGAAAAAGTGAAAACTGATTTGCACAAATGAGACTAACATGAAAAGGTTCACCTTCACTTTCTGGTAAGGATGTGGACTACTGGTTCATGAAAGTGAGAACTGTTTCAGTGCACAATGTGTGTCTCCACTAGGATTTTCCATCACACATGGACATACCTGCTTGGCTTTGAGGATGCAAAGCTCTTGCTGGAGCTTTTCATTTTCACACGGTTCCACTATACCATGAGATGGTTCAGCTGTTCTGGTTAGCAGTATCAACTCTTCTCCCCCACTTTCTTTAAAGGGAATTTTATCTTCTATCATTATTTTTGATTCTTCTGGCAAATCTTCACTGATTTGAGAATCACATCCTTCCTGATGGCTGTCTGTCACAGTCACAAGCCCAGCTTTGCTAGAGCTCAACGTCACAGGGCACTCGGCGGCATTTTCTGTCCCCTTGGGGTTAGTGGGGACCTCTAGCGCTCTACATCTCAACAAAAGCTGTTCTTTGTCTTGATTTAATAATCTAACCTCTGCACTTAGGGAGTCCACCTCGTCACGAGTCTGCTTTAGTTGTTCTGATACGACAGAAAGTTTCTCCGAGAGCTCTAGCTTTTCTCGCTCAGTTACTTTCAGCTTTTCCATAAGTTCTGTTGTGTCTTTTTCAACTACCTCACTAACTACCTCCCTACCTACCTCCCTGACTTCCAATGGCTCAGCTACAAAAGCTCTGTCATCAGTAAAGTCAGAATGCTTTCCTTTCTGCAAATGGAGCTCTTGGGTCAGTGCTTTAATCCTATCTTCGTACTCTAACGCCTGCCTAGCTTGGATGTCTTCTAGATCGTCTTTCACTCTGAGAAGGCAAGCGTACTCTTCCTGTAACTCTTGATAATTAACTTCGAAGTTCTTTTCAGCAAATGAAAACGTATTCCTTTGCTTTTCGATCTCCTTATTTAGATGACTACATTGTTGTAGCAGGTCCTCCTTTTCCTTTCTAAGTATTTCCACTTCTTCCTGCCAGCTACCATCTTTTAAGGCAATTAATCTTTCTACTTGGTCCGCAGGGGTGTAAGACTTCAACATGTCTTCAAGGGCAGTTTTCTCATCTGTAAGAAGGCTGTTCTCTGCTTCAAGCTGTGCACATTTTTCTTGAAGGCCCTCCTCTTTTTCTTTCAGGTGTTCTTTTAGTAGTTCAGTTTTAAGTTGTAACTCCTGAATTTCCTGTTCAAGCGCACCCTTTTCCTTTTCTTCTTGTCTGAGGATTTCAATTTCCTTTTTAAGTTCATTAATCTGAAGAGTCATTTCTTCTGATTTTGAATTAATACGTGATTCCTGTAAATCTCTTAGTTCAGAAATTTCCAAAAGCAGTTGATTTTGCTTAGTTAGCAAGTTGTCTTTTTCGCACTGCATAGTTTCCATCTTCTTACTCATTTCATTTTGTAAACCATCTATCTGCTGCTTGTGGTGAATGCCCAAATTATCTTTAAGTTTTTCCATATTAAGTCGGTGAGCAGCTTCGAGGTCATCTTTTAGTTTGCAAAGTTCTTCTTCGTGACTGAAGAGGAGCTGCGTTCTCAAGCGCTCCAGCTCAGCCTCTTGGGACTCTGCCATCCTGTCTAACACTGCGTTCTTTTCCTTTTCCAGCATTTCCAGTTTAATCTTGTAATTTGTAATCTCTGCGTCATGCTTTAACTCCAGCTCCTTCTTGGTCTCAGACGCAGCAGCGATCTCCGCTTTCAAGCCTTCGACTGTACTGAGGGACTTGCACGCCTCACTCAGCTTGCTCTCTTGTTCAGCTATTGTCTGCCTAGCTCTTTGAATTTGGTCTCTTAAGAAGCCTGATTCTTCTGAAAGATCATCAAACTGACTCTGCAGAGCACATTTTTCCCCCTTAACTACACAGAGCTCTTCCCCAAGTTTTTCCTTTTGGGAAAGTGTATCTTGTAGTTTTATATTCAGTTCACTCATTGCCACATTCATTAACTTCAGCTGCTCTTCACTGACTGTAGCATTTGCATGTGACTTGAAAGTGTTCTCCATTTCTCCCTTATGCTGGGACCTCAGGTCCTCCAGCTGAGACATGTGCTGCTTTATCAACTCTTGCTTCATTTGCACTATCTGCTTCCCATACATCTCATCTAGCTCTGCTCGGAGCTGATCTAATTTCCGCTGGGTTTCTTTTTCCATTCTTTGCACTATGCCAGTTTCTAGGTTCTCTTTATAGTTTCTCTTCTGGAGTTCTTCAACTGTCCCCATCAACTGTTTAATTTCAAGCGAACACTGCTTTTCCTTTTCCCTAGAACTGGCTAGCTCCAGTCTGAAGCTTTTGTTTTCTTGGTCCTTCTCTGTGAGCTGCTCTTTTAAGTCTTCTACTAATTTGTCAGCAGTTGTTACTTTATTCTTCAATGCGGCCGTTTTCTTCTCTTCTTCTGTTATTCTTGTATTCAGTGCTTCAATGATTGCCTGCTTTCCCCGTATTTCATTAGTAGAGTTTTCTACATTTTTATCTTGTTCCTTCAGAAAGAAAAAAAAGAAAAGAAAGTGTAACAATTTCTAGTAACTTTGTTGCTTAACCTTATTAACAAAAGACATGAAAGTCACTTCTTAGATCAGCCTATAAAAAGTCGTTTGCGCCCAGCTCTCCACGGCTCCCATGATAAGGTCTGGACATCTGGACACTTAGGAGCAAACAGTTCTACCACACTTCAGATCTTCTGACGAAGAAATAGTGAATTACATTTGTTGTAACTAAAAATTTTAATTAAGGGAGGTAGGGAGAATCTGGGAGGACAGGAAAGAATGTGATAGTGATATAGTGTATGAAAAATTTAAAATAATAAAAAAGTAATAAAATTTTAAATTAAGAATATCCAGCCTGATTTGCTTAGCATGCATGAGATCCTGGGCTCTACTTCCAGCAGTGCCAGAAAAGAATGGAGAAAAGAAAGAAGAGGACGTGGCTAGGCCGGTGAGATGGCTCTGACTACCTGAGTTCAACCTCAGACAAAATAACTGTGATAATTAAAAACTCACTAAATCTTTGCTGACCTCTTATAGCTTCACTTTTAAAATTACTGATTGATATCCCAATTATTTAATATTGTGAGCTAATTATAATACTATATACTCTCTGAATACTCTCAGAAAAAGATTTAAAAGTAAGTCCAGGTTACTCCCATGAATGTTAGTGGTCTGAAGGTTTTCCAATGATAAGAGCTGTGCAATAAGAAGAGTTCTTACTGAGTCTGCGAGTCTGTATTAATCTCCCTGCCGAGCATTTAAGTGGCATCTACGACAGCTACAGTGTTTATGGCACATTGATCTGGAACTATAATTTCAGTTCAAACAGAAACTTGAAAACAGAGCAGAACCTTTTCCACAGTTCCCATTTGGGGTCAATTGTGAAGCTGTAGCTAACAGCTCAGCCCAGACAGCACCCCAAGCACAGCTGTATCACAGTCACACCAAAGCACCAGGGTGAACAGAGGCCTAGGCAGAGTTTTGGATCTGCTATTTAGTTTTCTCTGTAAGTAAAGGCTTTAGACCCAAATACAAAGCATGAAATAAAATCTATAGAACTGGTCAGAGTTACCTTTAAGCAGTTGAATTATATTACAAAGGTCCTTGGCAAACAAAATTCAAAGGAATTATGAATGAATGTGTAACACATCTAAAGAAAAACTGTCTAAGCTCACACAGAAGAAAGCCCTCTGAAGGACATGCTGGGAGTGCCCCTCTAAGTCCAGTTCATGGAAAAAGACCAAATGCCTTCAGTCTTTTGAGAATTATGGTCCCTCTAGAAAAACCATACCCTGAGCTAGGCATGCATACACATATTCACAGCACTGACGAGGCAGAAGAACCATCCAAACATACTCAATAATGTTAGGAAATTGTGGTAAACGGGACCGAAGAATTCCAGCCCACAGGTATAAACCTCCCTACAAGGAGATGCACAAGTCAGTTCATCTCAGTCTAATCCCACAACATCTGAGTGCAAACGTCCTTCCACCTGCTCACTAAAGAACCTTGTAACCAGTATTTGTCTTTTTAAGTTCATTTGTCCATGGAAAGAAAACAAAATCCAAAGGACCAGAAATATATGGTTCCCCATGATTATTAACCATTGCAAACTAAAGATCTTACATTTGAATTTTTAAACAGCCTCTTGAACTCGGAACAATCTGAGTCCACCTCTGCTCTAACTAAGGACTCAGGTAAGAGCTAAATGAGTTTTCTGAGCCTACAAATCAAAATCAGATTGTGCTTTTGATTTGCTATGCTTATAAGGCATTTTTTATGACTGAAAAGGTAGTGTGGGGCAAGAGCTCTGCCCTGCCCCCTGCCACATGGACAGAGTTCGAATCCCAATTCTGGTATGGGAGTAGGGCAGACAGCAACAAAACACTTTCGAATTTTCATTTCTCAATTCAAAATCAATGAAAGCAAACCTTTCAGGATGAGTTGTTCTTAGAACTTAAGATTATAATCTATGTCATACAGAATGCCGTCACCTGCCCCAAAGAGCCTTAATTCCTAAATGTTTGCAAGAAGTGCAACATAATTTGCATAAAGAGAATCAACTGCATTTAGTTTTTATAACCAAATTCTACTTGTGACAGAAATATTTTCAGAATTTCAGTATCATAGCTAAAATAGATGGGAATGCTTCAGATGGGACAAAATAAATATTTGAGTTATAAATTTAGGCTCTACTGAGACTCCAGTTAACATATGCAAATCACTTTAAGGAACACATCAGTGGGCAGTATTATCTTAACTATATTAGTGTGAGATATATAGTTGTTAGTATGAGATTCTCAACTGCTTTTGAAATAAGTTATTTTCCATATTCAAAGAGTTTGACTTAATTATAAAATTTTCTAATTCATATGCATAAGACACATGAATAAGAAAATTACAGGTAGCTTGGTCTGTTTGAGGGGCCCCCTGGAAGAAGTAGGATCAGGACCTACCCCTGGTGCATGAACCGGCTTTTTGGAGCCCATTACCTATGGTGGGACACCTTGCAGTTTGGATGCAGAGGGGAGGGGCTTGGACCTGCCTCAACTGAATGTATCAGGCTTTGCTGACTCCCCATGGGAGGCCTTACCTTTTCAGAGGAGAGAATGGGGGTGGGTTGGGGGAAAGCTGAGGGAGAGTGGGAGGAGGGAAGAGAGGGGATCTGTGGTTGTTATGTAAAATGAATAAAAAAATTTTTAATAAAGAAAATTACAAAGTTGTGACAAGCAGGTTGATGTCCTTACCGTTTCATATACTTTAATTTTCTCTTGTAGGAAAGTAATCTGAGTTTTGAATTCCTCCTCCTTTGTCTGATAGTCCTTTAACTGATGGTCTTGTTCTTCCAGCTGCTGCTGCTGGGTGACGAGCTGCTGCTTGGCCTGAAGCAGCTCTGCAGCGGTGCTGCTGTGAGTGCTGCTCCGCAGAGTCTCACTAGCCTGTAACTTGGAAACAGAAAGAGCCTTCAACATACGAAACTGTGACTGTGTGCCAACAGACTTCCGGAGTCTTATTCTGCTGACACTGGCTCTCTGTGGCCTCGGTTCACTTCAGGGAGTTGAGATCTGCTGTTGCTATGACTGGACTGAGCCAATAAATTACCTTTCAGATGATAATTCAGAGAAAGCAGATGTAGTGAGGGAATTAGGACTGAGGCCTAGAGAGAATGTGGACAGGAACGCACTTCTGCATCCT
Source organism: Peromyscus melanophrys (assembly GCA_902168415.1). Classification (NCBI taxonomy): domain Eukaryota; kingdom Metazoa; phylum Chordata; class Mammalia; order Rodentia; family Cricetidae; genus Peromyscus; species Peromyscus melanophrys. The sequence goes on along the minus strand of CABHPR010112629.1, from coordinate 19,751 downwards.
AGTGACTTTTCAGACTCTAGCTCCAATCTCTTTCAGAGTCCTGATTATATTTCCGCCCCTAAATTCTGTAAGACACCTGTATACTTATATTAAACTCTCTGGCTTAAGATATTTCAAGCTGTTGTGTGTTACTTGCTATCAAACTCTGATCAGTGCAACCAGATTCTGTGTTAGTCAGGGTTACTATTGCTGAATGATGAAACACCATGGCCAAAACAAGTAGGGGAGGAGAGGGTTTATATGCCTTAGGCTTCCACATCCTAGTTCATCATCAAAGGAAGTCAGGACAGGAACTCAAGCAAGGCAGGAACCTGGAGGCAGGAGCTGATGCAGAGGCCATGGAGGATGCTGCTTGCTGGCTTGTTCCTCATAGCTTGCTCAGCCTGCTTTCTTATAGAATGCAGGATCACCTCCCCACACTCATAATGGGCTGAGCCCTCCCCAACCAATCACTAATTAAGAAAATACCTCACAGCCTGATGTTATGGAGGCATTTTCTCAATTGAGGTTCCCTTCTTTCAGGTAACTCTAGCTTGGATCGAGCTGACAGAAAACTAGCCAGGATGGATTCCCAAGGTAAACATAGAGTAACTGGAAGGTGTAGGTCCAGTTGCCATCTAGAACCTAACCAAAGCCATGCCAGGACTGCAAAGGTCCAATGCAACTAAAGAGTGTCGTCTGCAAAAATGTATTCAGTCCACCTTGGTGAGATATGGAGTTTAATTTAAATAATAGCAAGAATCTACTCACGAGATATGAATTAAAATTCTTGGTTATGCTAGGTGGTGGTGCACGCCTTTAATCCCAGCACTCATGAGGCAGAGACAGGCGGATCTCTGTGAGGAGGCCAGCCTGGTTTACAGAGCGAGTTCGGGGACAGGCTCCGAAGCTACACAAAGAAACCCTGTCTCAAAAAAACAAAACAAACAAACAAAAAATTATTGGTTACTATAACAACACAAATTTACCAGTTTTTTCAGTACACTAAAGTACTTCTTTTAGTACACTTAAGGAAGCAAATGGCTTCATAGTATTGATTTGTGCTGGAAAGTGAAAAAGTACATAATTCATTGCTAAAAAACCAATAAACTTGTTGTAATACTTACGTGCTGGAATTGAATCTGTAATTTTTTACTTTGCTCTGTCAACTCTAAAAATTCTTTCATTGTCTCATCCTTTTCTTCTGTCGCTTGCTGCAAGTTAGCAATTAGCTGAGTAATGATGCAGTCTCTTTGTTTAACGGCAGCCTCAAATTCCTGTAGCTATGAGAGACCAGGGAAGACTGTAAATGTCAGCTTTTAGGGTTTGTTCAAAATAAATAATCTTCCAGGACAGCTACTGGCCTGTCCAAATTAGTTTTATTTCAAAACTGACTTTGAAAACATGTATCTGCATTAAGGAAGAGAACATATGTGGGTTGGCTTGTCCATCTTTTCTTAGAGAAGCGTCTCTATACTCTGGAGTGCCCCGTGTGTTTCCAGGTAACACCAACAGACAGACACATTTAACCCGGCTTGTTTCTGAAGAGGATGGATGGAAGCCCACTGTCATTTTCACGGTGGCCTGCTTCATCGACTTCATCCTGCCTTCCCTGCGTAGCAGGTGCCACTGCAGCCAGCAAGTGACTCACAAGGACTTGCTGACACTCTTAATGGGCTAAAGTCACACTTTTTTGGGTTCCCACCAATTTTCTGTCAGATTACACAAACGGAAGTGACCTCACTCTAGCTACTTTACACAGTTAAATTCAGAAGTCCGAATATTTCAGCCGTGGCTCATTTTAAATGGGCTTGTTTAAGCTATCTATGCACAAGAACAAAAATTACGAAATGATCTAAGTTGCCATGGCAGGGCCCTGTGTGTAAAGAGCACACACTCACTACCATTCACATGTGTAACAAAGGAGAGCCGTAGGAAGTGAGCGCACCCGCTTCAGAACTTCAGTCCCACTCATCTCTTCCAGCTGTTGAGTTAGTTCTTCAATCTCGTGTTGTTTTCCAGCCAGTTCATCTTTCATCATTTTGAGACAGGTCTGACTGGACTGAGCTCCTTGTTCTGAATGAGAATTATCAATGCCAAGTTCTTCTTCCTAAATCAATCCAAGGTTTTAAATAATTCAGTACTAGCAACATTCCTCAGGAATTTAAAATTCCACAGCAAAGTCATTTTAAAACATGACTACCTCCTGCAGTTCGTTAGTAGGGAAACCTGCTTTGTTATTAATGAGATATATACTTTAACAGCATAAACAGAATTTCTGCACTATAAAAAGATGATTGTTTTTGTTAAATATTACAAACAAACAGGAGTCCATGCAGGAAAAGCTTGGTTAGTAAGCTGGGTGCCATTACAGGGTATAAAACATTAGTGTCATGAGTGTTTAAATACTGTACCCGTAATAAATCTGTAGACTCTCCTGTTTCTGTCACAAAACAGCAGCCATTTATCTGTATAAAAACAATCTCTTGATATATTATGATCTTAAACTGAATGTAGTTTATCTGACAAGAGTATTTCACTGAGCGTGGGGACCGCAAATTCAGCTACACTTACTTGCCAGCTAGCCCCAGGATCCTCCGTCTCTGCCTCCCCAGTGAGGGACTAGAGACCCACATTTTCAGACTTTTTATGTGGGTGTTAGGGATCCAAGCTCAAGCTTGTGTGGTAAGCACTGTATTCAGTCATTGCCCTCCCCCAGTTCAGTCTTTTTTATGACTGAAATAAAAAGCCTTATTGACAAAACCATATATAGTGAGTCATTTAAAATTAGTTCAAGCATCAAAAAGACATAATACGTTCAAAGGCTAATCATTCCTCAAACACCCGAGTGCTTACAATGCACCTCCTTCTCTTCCAGCCACCACTGATTTCTCTCATACTGCATCTCCATAGAAAGGCCATGGACAGCTATGGCTTTTGAGTGTATGTATGTGAGGTCAGAGCTCAATGTCAGGTGTCTTCTCAATCACTCTCCATCTTATTTCTGGAGATAGGGAGTCTCACTGAACCTGGAACTCACTGATTCAGCTGGACTGGCTGGCCCCAAAGCCCCAGGGACCCTCCTGTCTAGGCCTCCCCAGTGCTGTGATTACAGAAACTAACAACCACACCTGGCTTTAACATGGGTCCTGAGGAACCAAACCCAGGACCTCAAGCTTGTACAGCAAGTACTATACGGACTAAGCCATCTCCCTGGCCCCTGAAAAGGCCTTTTCATCACTTCTTTGACTTAGCTCTCTTCTACATCTGTCTGGTATTCTCTGAGATGAAAGATCACTTTGATAGCCCAGCCAACAGGCTACTATAGTTGACAGGCACAATGAAGGAGCCCCCAGTAGAAGGCTCTTAAGTACACTGCTCATCATCACATTTTATGACCACAACTGCTTTCTCTGCCACCAGACAGGCATGCTAAAAGCCGAAACCCAACTGTCTAATCACAGAAATGTTTGCACCAACCTAAAGAGCTTCCATAAATGCTTTAGCACCACACTTGGCAATGGTTCCCAAATTGTTTAGGATGTTAACCTTGGTCATAGCAATGCCCGGCTCCACCAAAGTCAGAGTACTGAAGGCTGGGAATGAGTCAGTACTTTACCTGCCAGGATCTGACAGCCAATCCAGACTAAGGCATCAGAAGCATTAGAGACCAACTAGTGATGATCACACATGAAAATGGGCAAGTTCTTAAAGGGCTCCATCTCCTTCTATGGAGCAGTCACTCTCTCAGGCAACTGAAAGGCTCCAAGAACTAGAAAGGATTGATCCTGCTTTGTGAACATGCAGCAGCCTTCTTTACCCTTTCTAATGAACTTGGACATAAAGTGCACTTTGTCAGGAATGAATTCACACACTCCTGTGTTGTTGCTGAAGCTTCCTCTTGCCTGGTATATGGGCTCTGATACATTCATTTTCAGTCTAGTGTGTCTTTGCCAGTGAGATGTATTTCTCACAGACAACAAATGAGTGTATCTTGTTTGTTTTGTTAGTCAGCCAGTTTTGTCTTTTAATGAAAATTAGAGACTATGTACAATTAGTGCTATTACTGATAACACTTGCTATTTCCTATAAGTCTGTTGATTGTTTTATGGTGTTTCAAGTTTTCTTGTTTTGGTTTGGTTTTTGTTCCCCCCATCCATATTAGGTGTTTGCTGATTTGCAGAGTGAGACATGAATGGCTTTTTACCATTTTTCCTCAGCTCACCTACTCTTTCTATGGTTACTCTTCCCTGTGCTTTTGTGACTGAGACTGTCTCTGTTGTCGTCTGTGTGTGGGACTTGTGAGAGTGTCTTTTACACTGCTATCTTGGTTGATATGAATGGCTTTAGTTTGTACTTATCTTTAAAAGTCTCAACTTCTCCCATTCTAAAAGGTAACTTTTTTGGCATAGTATTCTTGAATGGTAGTTTTTAGAGGTTGTGATTTTAAATCCATACTGACCACAGAGGAAATTTTATGTAGTGTGAATCAGATACCCATTTATTTATTCATTGTTGGTTATTTTCCTGGCCAGTCTACTAGTAGTGTATTCTTAGCTCCAAAATACATTAAATTTGTTAAGTATCAAATTTATTATCAATATAAAATTGTGCTATGCTAATTTAAGCATAAAGAGTTTTTCTAATAGAAACCAGCAACACATTGAAACTTATGAAATACACTAATTGAGGAGACATTTAGAGTAAGAGAAAGGTTTTCATGTTCTCTAACTCTGGACCAAAGAAATGGTGATCATATTTAAAAAACTAAGAAATGACACACATTTATCACCATCACATAAAGAGGACACGTCATAAAGAGGTCACATCTACCTAACAGTTCCTCACCTAGTCACCACCACAGCATTAGTGCCAATAAAATAGTCCATAAGGTTAATGCAAACCCAAACATTTGTGAAAAGCTTAACTCAAAACAAATTATAAAAAAAACTTGCTGTGCTAAATAAGACGGGTTCACAGCGGTCTTACATCTAGAAATCCAGCATCAAAGTCTTTCCCAGAAACTAACCAGAATTTCTAAGTATTTAAAGAAAAAAACATGGAATAATTAATATGTCAGCTAACACTGAAAAACGACAGCAGGAGAGCACCATCTGTAGTCTGCTGACCATTCATGCTGTTGTTACTTTACTGTAGCTATAGAAATGCAACAGAAGCATGCAAAATGCACAAGAGACAAATACTTCTAGTGATACAAAATGACTATTTTTACTACAGCATTCGAAGTTATGACATATTAATCTTACCTCTAATGAACTAGAATCGTCTGCCGTGGTTGAAATTTCACTTTCATGCTAAAAGAAAAGTAAAACAATTTACAATCATGCCTTCCCCCCATATTTTACTTCCACTAAGCAACTACTGTAGGCAGCATAGTGAAAACTACTACATAAAATGCTACTAAAACCAGGTAAGATACTACCAAACCTAGTACAAATTATTCAGACCTTTAAAATTTCACTTTGAATTAGTGTCTAAGCTGTAAATTTTTCTCCACATAAAAAAATCAAGAGAACATGTTCTTATACACAGTACCTACCCTTTGTAAGCCAAAAGCACCAAAGTATGATTTTTCTAAACTTTTTAAAATTTTTATTATTAAGAAATTTTCTATTCATTTTACATACCAACCACAGATCCCCCTCTCCTCCCTCCCGATTTCTCTAAACTTTACAACTCATAAATAAAACAGGGTTCTAAATGCTACTATCAGAAGTGTCATTTCTGCTGGAGTATTATCAGATCTTGATGCTAAAAGTAATTACTTGAAAAGAAATAACACCTTTTGTTGTTATAATGCTTTTACAGCTTAAAAAGCATTCTCTTAAAAACATTTGCAGGAAACTAGAAAGATGGCTCAGCTGTTAAGATCACTTGCTGCTCTTGCCAAGAAAGGGTCCAGCACCCATATGGAGGCCCACAAGCAGCTGTAACTCCAGTTCCAAGGGACTTGATGCTCTCTTCTGGCCTCCATGGGCACTGAACATATCAGAAGCAAGCATAAACCCTTATAGCCAAAATATCCATTCATATAAAATAATAAAATAAAAATTAAACATTTTTGCTTTGTTCCAGAATTTGGGTAATAGGTCAGTGGCATTCAAAGTGCGTCACACTCTCAAGTGTGACATGGGGAATAGAATAAAAAAAAATCCTAATTTTTCTAATTCCCAAAGTGCTATTTTACTGTTCAACATACACACACACACACATACACAGACACACACACACACACCCTCTAACATGAAACTCAGAGAGTTTATAATTATTAACTCTCACTGTCTAATTCCTCATCTATTCCTACATAAATATTATTTAATATTCAAGATCAAGTTCTGCAATGGCCTTTCCAAGAAGTAGTAACTGCTGGCAGGAAAAAAAAAAAAAAAAAAAAAAGCTTGTTTCTAGTCTAAAATCCTAAAACAATGGTTCCTAACTCATGAGGCTCTGCTCACTTATTTATTTATTCATGTGTGACTGTGTGTGCATTTGTGCACACACATAGAGGTCAGAAGACTACTTCTGTGTCATCCTCAGGATGGCTGCTGATCTGCTTTGAGACAGGGTTTCTCACTGACCTGAACTCACTAATTAGGTGAGACTAGGAGACCACCGAGCCCCAGGAATCCTTCTGTACATCTCCCTAGCACTGGGATTACGTGTGTAAACCACCATTCTCAGCATTTTAATGGGAGTTCTAGGGACTGAAGTCATGTCCCTGGTCTGATGTTCTCTTCTAAATCTAAAGATTTCTGTGACATAATCCCTCTATATGACAATTAAGTATACAATGTACATTAAAAACTGGTACCACGAATAAATAGACTAGCTGGGTGGTGGTGGTACACACCTTTAATCCCAGCACTCAGGAGGCAGAGGCAGGTAGATCTCTGTGAGTTTGAGGCCAGCCTGGTATACACAGCGAGGACCAGGTCAGGCAGGGCCACACAGAAAAACCCTGTCTCAAAAAAACTAACCCCCTCAAAAAAAGAATAAATGGAATGATTTGCCGGGCGTGGTAGTATACACCTTTAATCCCAGCACTCGGGAGGCAGAGGCAGGCTATATAGAGAGATCTTGTCTTAAAAAAAGAAAAAAGAAGATTAACAAGTTATTGCATTCAAAATGATAAAATACAGTAAATGGTAAACTACAGTAAAGAATCCAAGTATCAATATGCCATAATTAAAAATATCCATCTTGAAACCAAATCCTATGTCAGAATGGCCATATTATTTAAAATGTTTATTTAAAAAAATTACAAGGCACACAAAGGAATGGGAGAGTATGGCCTGGTCAAAAGAAAAATATTGGTCAATAGAAACTGCTCTTGAAGATACACAAATTACGGATTTAACAGGCACAAACTTAAAATTGGGTATTTTAAATGCTGTGTGTCAAATAACTAAAGAAAATAATGCTAAAGTAATTTAACAGCAACAAAAACTCTGAGCAAAACGTCCCTGGGAGGATGCACCCACAGAACAGGGAAGAAGCAGCAAACTCAAGTCACATCAGTCACATCCGGCCTGAAATGCAGCAAGACTACCAGACGCCACTGAATGAAAAGTTAAGGGACTAAAGGCCTGGTCTCATGTTTCCTAGCAGCTTTTACCCATATTAACAGCCCTTTTAAATTAACATCATCTCAACAGTTAGAGAAAAAAAAAAATAAACCACAAAATTTAACAGTCTTTCATGACAAAAGTATTTACTGAGGGCTGGGGATGTACCTCCATGGTAAAGTGTTTGTTGAGCATTCACAAGGCCTGGGTTTGAACCCCAGTACTGCAAAATAAATAATTAAATACATGAAAACACTCAATGATGCATGAGTGGAAAGGAACCTCCTCTATATGATAAAGTACATCTAAAGAAAGCCCCAAATATACACAAGCTAAGCAAATACTCCAGGAGTGGGGAATGTGGGGGCTGAATGTTCCCTCAAAACAATACAACACTTATTTTTAAACAAACACATTACACTCAGGGGATATGACAACTTTCAGGAGTTGGTTCTCCCTTTTCACCACGTGGGTCCTGGGAATGGAATTCAGGCCATCAGGTTTGGCAACAAGGTATTTTCATGTATTTATTCCTTGTTTTTGTTTGTTCCCCAGAGAGGATCTCACTGTGTAGCTCTGACTGTCCTGGGACTTACTTTCTAGGTCAGGTTGGTCCGAAACTCACAGAGATCCTCCTGCCTCTGCCTCTCTAGTGCTGGGATTAGAGGTGTGCGCCATGATGTCCAGGCAGCAAGTGATTTTCTTCATTAAATCATCTTACTGGCCCCTCACCATTTCTTTTCAAAAATTAAAAATTTAGTGCATCAAAGTATATTATAAAGATAAAAACCCATGAGATAACATTTACAGATTACCCATCTACGAATATCGCTGGTTTTCATTATTCAGACTCTTGCCTTCATGAACTCATCTCCTTAATAAAATTTATTTGCTGGCCCCCAAATCAATACTCATAACATCTACGAGGTCATTTGAGGACATGAGCAGAACAGGGAAACTTTAGAGTGATCCAAGGAAGATAATACTAGATGACACAGAACAGGGCAACATTTGCTCTCCTGTTTCTCACAATGTGAAGTCAGTACCCTCCAGGGTACATAGTGGCACATTTTGGCACTTTTTAATTGGTGATTTCACCGCTTAAAAATGACCCCAAGTATAAAGTTTAAGTGCTGCCCAGTGTTTCTAAGAACAGCAATGTTGTGATGTGTCTTATGGAGGAAAGGTGTACTAGTTACGTTTTGCTCAGGCATGGTCTCTAGTGTGTGTGTATGTGTGTATATTTCTGTTTCAAGCCCTCTTACTCAATGCCTACATGTTAATCACACTTCAGTTCTAATGATTCAACAACATATACTATATAAGGAGTCCTGAAACATAAATACACATAAACAGCTAATGTAACAACTACTCTTTTAATTATATACCTTAATTTATTTATTATGTTGTATGTGCACTGTACACCATAGCAAACGTGAGGTTCAAAGGACAATTTTGGGACCCATTTCCTTTCACCTTTACATGGGTTCCGGGAATTGAACTCAGGTTGCCATGCTCATGCAGAAAGTGCCTTTAACACTAAGTAAGTACTCACTACTTGCCAGCCTTGTACCAGCTCTATAACAAAACAGGACCAGTGGCTCACAGGACTCCAGCCCTGACTTCCTTGGAAGAATGGCTCAGTGTACACTAACTCATCACTGGAACAGCTTTACAGAATACAACTGAGCCATGTAAGGAAAACTGCCTACAGGTAAAGCACAAATGCTTGTTACACAGTACACAGTTGTATTTTCAGTGTGTCTCCCTCTGCTCTTTCTCCCCCTCCCCCTCTACAGAGTCTCACTACACAGCCCAGGCATGCCCCTGCCTCCCCAGCCCTCCTTCCCCTATGACGTTTAGCTTCAACTGTCAACTAGACACAACCTAGAATCACCTGGGGAGTCTCAATGAGACTCACCTACATGAGGGCGTACCTGTGGACATGCCTGTGAGAATTTTTCTTAATTGGGTTAAGTGGTATGGAAAGTCGGAGCCCACTCTACGTAGCACTATTCCCCTGGGCTTGGGTCCTAGACTGTCTAAGAGTAGAGAGAAGGAGCTGAACACTAGGCATGCATGCATTTACTCTCTCTGGGTTGTTGGATGCAATAGGATTAGCTACCTTGAGTCTGACTTCCCTGCAAGGGTGGACAAGAAGCTGGAATCGTAAGTCAAACTTTCTCCCCCTAAGTTGCTTTTATTGGGGTATTTATTACAATATCAGAGATAAAGCTAGGAAATCCCACTTCAGTCTCCCGCGTGCTGAAGTTTCTGATATGTGCTACCAACCTCAGCTCCTCGCTCTTCTTTTGAAACCATATTCCCATACTTCCAAGAGACAAGGTGACTGCATTTTATGAGGAATATAACATGTCTCCATTGCCCACCTGGGTAGTGAGCAAAGCTTAAATCCCTGGACTGACTGGTTGTGAGTCAACCTGACACACGCTAGAGTCATCAGAGGAAGGAGCCTCAGCTGAGGAAATGTCTCCGTGAGATCCAGCTGTAAGACATTTTCTCAATTAGTGATCAATGGGGGAGAGCCCAGCCCACGGTGGGTGGTGCCATCCCTGGGCTGCTGGCTCTGGGTTCTATAAGAAAGCAGGCTGAGCAAGCCAGGGGAAGCAAGCCAATAAGCAGCATCCCTTCATGGCCTCTCATCAGGTCCGGTCCTGTTTGAGTTCCTGTCCTGATTTCCTTCACTGATGAACTGCAATGTGGAAGTATAAGCCAAATAAATAAACGCTGTCCTCCCCAACTGGCTTTTTGGTCACGGTGTTTTGTCACAGCAATAGAAACTCCCACTAGTGCAATCTCTGTCTACTCTAATCTTATTTCTACATAAACATGCTGTAGCATAGAATTCAAGTAATATCCATCCTCCCAATACTCTCCTGAGCAACTCATCCCTCTATTTCTGGTATTGATTAGTGAACCAACCACCTCCAGCCATTTTAATCCATTTTAACCACCACCCCTCCATTTCAGAAAGCTGCACCATAAAACAAGGGGGGGGGGGGCGCTCAGGAAATTAGGATTCACTGGGCACTTTCTATGGGAACTGGGCTGAGTACAATTTCCAAACCCACAAAATTACCACCACCCTATCCCATCACTTTGGGATCCATATGAAATAGAATCTCCTGTTTCCAGATCACACAGCACACTGCTTTTCATCTTTGCAAATGTATTTCTTTCTGCACAGAGGTTGCGTCCCTTGCTTTTTTTTTTTCACCTCTAGCTGACTCCTACTCATACTTTTATATTACCCCTCCAGTACCGTACACGCAGCTGGCTTTGGCACCCCCGTCCTCTTGAGAAGCAGGTGCACTGCTGCTGCACAGGTGTGACAGGAACACACTGATGTTCTTTCTGTCTGCCTTCCTCATCTTTGCCTCGTGAGTGTCAATAAGTATCTGTTGAATGAAGCTCACGAGACTCACTCAGAGGTTACTAACTATTTTAGGTCTAGTTACTACCATACTCCTGAAGTTTGCAGGAATGGATAAAAGTCATAAACTGCACAGCGTGCTGATGGCCACTCTCATTACACTGCCGTTCCACTCAGAACTGGGCTGAAAATCTGGAAGCACTCACTTCAACAAAGACCTGATCATGATTTTCTATTTGTCCACTGGGAAGAGCTCTCATTCTGGTAGAATCAGGATTCCCGGCTGATTCTACGCATTGAGAACTATTTATGGATGTCTCATCATTCTGTTGATTAATATTTAAGCTTGATTTTTTTTTCTTCTTTTGCTTCTTAGGATTCTGCCCATCAGGTCGGGCTTTTCTTTGTCGATACTGAGCAAGCTATAGGGGGAAAAAAAGAAAGCGGCATTACCATCTAAGTTTTTTTTTTTAATCATTATTAAAGCTCTGGGTCACTTTATTAAACTCAAATTATCACTAAAAATGAGTGACAAACCGAAGGACACTTGTCCTGTCCTTAATAGAGTAATTACTATTGCACTGCAAAGAAACTGGTTGTTTCTGAATCAGGAATAAGAAATGAAAATGTCTGAAAGGAAGAAACTCAGCTCAGGGTCAGAAGATGGATAGGGAGGCACTCGGAGGATCATCTGTGGATTTCAAACTGTCTGAAAGCATGGCACACACAAGGTCAAGTGAGTCCTTCATGGGTTGTCTGGGACTTTAACTTTCAACTAAAGATAATTAGCTTGTGCCAAAAGATTCACCTCTAAGTGTGGTTTGTGGCCTTATCTATAAAGGAAGGAACAGAAATAATTCAAATGCCTGAGACTGATCTTTCTAGTCCTCAAGCATTTGCCTATCACCATCGTCAGGAATCCCACAGCCTAGTGCCGCCTAGTCATATAATCGACTTACCATCCACTGCCTTTCTTATTTAAGTTTATTTTTAGAAGACATGTTTAATCCTGCTATAAATTAAAAGTCAGGACTACTTGTGATTTCTTTTTTTTTAAAGTAGCCAACAAAAATTAAAACAAGGACACAGCTATCATTAAAACGTCAAACACTGATGAAAGACATAAGAGAAATGGATGAGTATTAAGACATTTAGGGATAAAAGAGCAGCAACACTTTCTGCTACGATGGCAGAAAGAAAAAATGTAAAAGGTAAAAGTCTTCTTTAATATTATACAATGTTTTTACCACTGAACCAGGACACACATTAGATACCATTATCTAGTCAGAATTATCATCCCATATATAACTCAAAAGATGGGTGAACTATGTTGAACCCTTATTGAAAATATTGATGCAAATCACTCATGACAATCCTTATGACAGAGTAGTCGCTATAAAACAGTATCACAGTACAATTATTATGAAAAGAAAATCATCTACACCTCTTCTTTCTAGAGACAAAGCAGGCTTCAGGCTTCAACCATCAATAATTATAGCTAGCTTGGATTTTAGTAACACTACACTCACAGCCATAATTAAATCTTGAAAGAAAATGTGTAACAACTTTGGTGTGTTTCACGACTTGCACTACAGGTGTTTTCCCCGGTATTTAATTTCTCTTTGAGTGTGCTTGTGAGTAGTGTGTGTGCGCATGTGTGCAGGTGTGCTTGCCTGAGTGTGTGCATGTGAGGCCAGAGGTTGACTCCAGGTACCATCCTGTATCACTTACCACTGAAGCAGTAGCTCGTAGTGTTGGCTAAGCAGGCTGGCCAGCAAGTTCCAGGCACCCTCCTGTCTCCATCTATGTCTCCCCGCCTCAACCCCCCCACCACTACCCTCGAGATGAGATTATAGACTCACACCACCATGCCTGGCTTTTCACATGGATGCTGGGAACCTTAACTTTGCTTGCACAAGAAAGCACTTACATACTGAGCCATCTCCCCAGCCTAAATTTCCTTTTTTATAAAATTTCTTTATATGAAACAAATACTAACCACCACTTCTTAAATTTGAGCTCTTTAATCACAACAAAGAAAAACAAAAATAAGACCTAGAACCTTCAAAAAAAAAACTATACTACTAGAATTACTATAACTATTAACTATACTAATTACAAAGATAGCTGATAAGTTATTGTAAAATATGCTAATGCAGTATCATTAATGATGTTAATATTACTATCAAAATATATGACAAACACTATGAATAAATAATAAAGTATTTTTAAACTTTACCAACTATAGAAAAATACACATATGGATGCCCTATATTTTAAAGACATTCATTCAGCAATCACATATAGCAACTACTAGTGCCATGCAATATGAAAATACACTACACCAGGGTTCTCCCGAGTTATTTAGCAACTCCGCAGTTACTCTATTTCTTGTCTGCTTGAAGAACAGGTGCAGAGTCAGCTGTCTCTTTGTAGAGTATTAAGCCCCTGGAATACACTTAAAGTGCGTTGCAGGATAGAGATTCATTCTTAAAAATAAACTGGCTGGATTGCTATTAAAATACTATCTGTGAACAGAGTCAAAAGTCCAGGCTCATCATTTAAAAAGAAAAGTTCCCTCGGGAAGAATGCAATGACAAAAAAATATTAAGAATAGTGTTCTTACAAGCATATTTCAGAAGCTGCTTACACTACCATGCTCTCATTTAAATACATTAGCAGCAGAAGATTTTAGGATCAAGATTTTGTTTCAAACTCCAATTATTTTAGTGCATATCATTATCTATATCTAATGTTTATTCAGATGTATAAGCACATAGTAAAAAGCAAAACAAAAACACCCAATTATGGAAAGGTTGACTGAAAAGCAGAGGCAACAGAATGCACTACCGAATCCCATGGACAAGACATACACAGACATTCGCAAGTAGATTCTACAACTGCATCTGGAATGGGCAGCTTCTAAAGACATAAAATTACAAATGCATTGCTTTCTGTCTGTTTTAGTTGAGTATATGAGGTCTTTTTGAGGGTGGGGGGTTAACTAAGCAGAAGGCTCCATGAGGGCAAAGACTTTAGTTCAATTCTTTATACTCAACACCTAGAACAGTACTCAGTAAGTGTATGTGGAATCAAAGAAGGAAACCATCACTTAGGGAAGACACCTCTAAGCAATAATTTTAATCTCTTGATAACTGAGATGACATAACACAGGCATGCCCAACTCTATCAACTCTAAAAGCCCCATAGCTTCAGATTGGATAAAAATATTCTAATTACTCATTAAATTAATGGAAAACAAAGAACTATCCTTCCTACTATAATCTTCCTCTTTTCTAAAAAAAAAAAATAAAAATTCAAATGCTCAGAAAAATAATATATACAACAGCTTTCTGGCAAAAATCCTGTTCAATTAAAAATGAAAGAAAAAGATCATATTATATATTCAGTTTCTTTTGGCTATTTATTTTTATTTTAAAACTGAAAATGGTAAGTTAACAGATAAGTAAAAAGCTATTCAATTAGGTAGCCACCTGACACTGAAATGATACACTTTAATTCACTGAGAAAACATTTATTCTAAAACATGCTGGAAATTCAGACACCAGCCATCTGTGTTTGCCATTTGGAAGCCAATTATAAAAATGTTACCATATGTAGTCACAGAAATAGTTGCAAGATTTACTGGAAAGATACTGTGTCCATAGACATTTGTCTTCCAGAACTAGTTCTGATCCCAAGCCAATGTCTTACTCTAACCAGAGCAAGAACAAATGACTAAACAATCATGGATTGCTAAACTCAAGAGTTAGGATGTCATAAATGACATAAATCATTCCCAGCCAAAAAAAAAAAAAAAAAACTTTTCAGAACATCCTAGAGATATGAAAATATCCTAATTTCTATAATGTCATTTAATAAAGGACTTCATAATCTGCTTAGCTGTGTTCACTGAGGGTTGACAAAGCTCATGAGTCAAAAGATGTGTTCCTAACATTAGGACCTTTTCATCTAGGCCAGACTATTATTTCATCAAAGTGTGAAAAATTAAATGAGATAAAAATTTGAGTATGATTTCTTAAAATTGGGTTGGCTGAGGTGATTACACACCTTTAATCCCAGCACTCACGAGGCAGAGGCAGGCAGATCTCTTTTCAGTTAGAGACCAACTTGGTCTACATAGTGAGTTCCAGGCCAGCCAGGGCTACAGAGTGATACAGAGTGAGACCGTGTGTGTGTGTGTGTGTGTGTGTGTGTGTGTGTGTGTGTGTGTGTGTGTGTGTGTGTGTGTGTTGTATGGTGTGTGTATAAAGGATTTAATGATTTCTTTACATAATAATTATTACTGCTCTGGTAGGAACATACCTATGCACCGCTTGGAAAGATACTTTTCAGAGGTCAGACATGACAAACACATATTCTTATGAAGTTCCTACTACTTTCACAACCAAAGCTATTCTATGTCCAGTGGCCCATACGCCTCCTCATTACCTGAGCTCTGTTCTCCTTGGAGTTTTCACAAACTAGTCTAAAAAACCCCATCTCTGGGTTCTTTTGTCGCTGCAAATCTAAAACATCTAATTAGAGATCAGGAAAATGAAAGGAATAAGGCCAACCAAAGCAATGTGACTGACAGCAGCAAGAGGAGAAGAAAGGCAAAAGTGCAGAGGAGAGCCACTGTGTCTGTTGGCACAAATCTACAGTCCCAGCACTCAAGAGGCACAGACCAGGAGGAGCAGGGGTTCAAGGCCAGCCTGGGCTACACGACAACTTGCCTAAGGAAACCGAAAAGGGCATTCACAAATGCCCATTAATACAGAATACCAACTACATAATACAAGCAGTACTGGAGTAAAATATTACAGGTCCAGGATCATACTAAAGTGGGTATAGTTAACACTAGTTAACACTGTCATACTCTTCTCTGTGATATTCATGTCAGATAGCACACACTTTACCATACTATATTTGATAAAGTTTTATTATTTTTAAAAATGATATTTGAACATTTTTTGCCTGATCATAACAGAAATATTTTAGGGCTGGGGAAATGGCTTGGGATTGTAAAAACAGTACTTACATAAGCTTTTAGTGCTTTCCCCCAGGTATCTTCCATGTTAGTTATTTTTCTTGTTATTTCTTACTTGCTTATTGGGTGTAATTATTATCTTTAATAACCTAGTTTCATAAACCGCAATTCCTAAAACTTTTTCTTGGTAAATTGACTGGTAAGTTGTTGTTCCACTGACAATTTTCATTTATATAGAACACATAAATAATCATTTTAAAAATAGCTTGTCATGTATACATTATAGTATATTTTATGAAATGTCTCATATTAACCTAAATCCAGTGCAGGAGAATAAACTATAGTATATATAGAATTAAAATAATTCTACAAAGACTATGAGTTGGGAAGATGCCCACCAATAGTGCTAGGTTTAAAAACGTTATTTCCCATATGGACAAATTGAGACATGGAGATATGATGACTAATTTCAATTGTAAGTATCACTAGATTAGAAACATGTAGGGTGTTAATGAGATGCACTGTGTGTGTCTGTGAGGGTATTTCCTGAGAGGGTTAGCCAAGTAGGAAAGACCCATCCTGACCGTGAGCAGCACCAATAAGAAATATGGAGAACCAAATTTCTAAATAGATTTTGGAAAATGATTTTACATGTTCTTTTCTTATGCCAGCAATGAACAACTTCTCTAAGAGTTCTGAATTACTAATGTGATAGCCATACTTACAAAGAAGCACCCATAGAGGACTCATTTCTTATTCTGTTCATTCAATAAGCAAGTATTTATGGAATAATTATTATCTGTTAGATAATTATAAGCTGCATTAACATAATAATAAAGAGTCTCTTTATATACTGTGTTTCAGGAAACAGACAGTATTTAAAACATTTTACCAAAATATGAAAGATAATCACCCTAACCTACTACCTACACCCTCACTGAACTTATTACTCAGCATCCTTTTCTGACCCCCACGCAGAGACATCACTTCATCTGTATTTTTAACTTCTGGCATAAGACAGGACTCCAATATCAGTTTGCCAAATAATTAGTTTTTAAATGATTGTGATATAGACTGAATCTAGAGCTTTGCACTGAACTGCACAACTACAACCCCAGCCACCGGTTAACATTTACAACAGGTCTTTCAGTCCTCATTAAAAGAAGCGTGTTCATCCAGATAAAAAAATCCATGTAACACTTTTGATGACACAGATTGTATTACTTCCCATTTTGCTATCAGGCTCTACAAACTTAATGGCTGCAAAATATTCTGTCACACTCATACAACTTTGAAAATGATTCTCTTCATGTCATACCCAGAGGTTATGTTTGTACACTGCACAACCAGGGCTGCTTATATGTATGC
Source organism: Peromyscus melanophrys (assembly GCA_902168415.1). NCBI lineage: Eukaryota > Metazoa > Chordata > Mammalia > Rodentia > Cricetidae > Peromyscus > Peromyscus melanophrys. The sequence continues at coordinate 2,434 of CABHPR010112629.1, read as the reverse complement.
CTCATGGATATATCTCTCCCTGGGGAAAGTAGGTTCAATTCTAGAACAAAGCAAAAGTCTAGATAAAAATTCCTTTGAAAGAGAAAGACCCAACGGTGTGCTGCGTGGGAGCACGTACCTGTGCTTGTAGAAGTCCGAGGCTGGTGTCCCTCATTACTCTTCACCTTCTATTTTATTTTTTGAGACAGTGTCTCTAAATGAAACTCAAGCTTGCTATTTTGGCTGGAGGGTGGATCGGAAGTCCCAGGGACTTCTGTCTGTCATTGTCTCCCAAGCACTGGGTTACATACAGATGCATGCCACCATGGCCAGCTTTCTGTAGGTGCTGGGAATATGAACCCAGGTCCTCGCGCTCGGGCAGCAAGCACTTTAACACACCGAGTCATCTCCCAGCCCCCAAACAGAGACTTTCAAAAGACAAAGAAACATGCACAGAAACCAAATTTGAATTCTATTTTAAAGATAAATCAAGTATTCATTGGCAGCAATTTAATCATAAAAGAGGTCTACTGAAGGTAAAGAAAGCTTAGCAGGACTGCCTCACACATATTTAGTAAAGACTATATTTAGGAGGGCAGCAGAAATGATGACATAGTCCATAAGACATCTTACCTGGACGTGGTGGCTCACAGGCATGTTAGTACTTCAGAGGTGGAGGCAGGATTGCCACTGAGTCTGAAGCCAGCCTGGATTACACACTGAGCTCTAGGCTAATCAGGACTATAGTCTAAGACTCTGTTAAAAAAAAAAAAAAGAAGGGGAGGGGGAGTAAGGACAGGAAAAATACTATCTAATCAAAGCCTTGAAGTCTGCAAAGGTATGCACACTACATCTCCAATTCCTTCGATGCACTGAACTCGTTCAGTTCTTCAGGTTGCACAATGGTAAGCTAAGGTGGGCTTCTAAAGATGCCGATTCCCCTTTCTCCATTTATAGAATGCTACACAGGCAGACACATTAAATCTTGACCTTACACATAGAGGGTGCTTATGGGAAAGTCAACTAACCATATTCTAGAAACAAAAGGCTAGCTACTGCACATATTCTGTATCAAACTAATCCTGAGCATGTACCACTGTATCTCTGCACTATCACCCTTCATTCATTACTGACCCGCTTCCCATTGTTAATGTGAGAGAAGAAAAGAAGGAACCTAGGTGTCTTAGTTAGGGTTACTATTGCTGTGATGAAATGACCATGACCAGAGCAACTTGGAAAGGCTTTATTTGGCTTATACTCCCAGATCACAGTTCATCATCAAAGGAAATCGGGTAAGAACTCACACGGCAGGAACATGAAGGGAGGAGCTGATGCAGAAACCATAGTGCTGCTTATTAGCTTGTTCCACATGGCTTGCTCAGACTGCTTTCTTAAAGAACCCAGGACCACCAGCCCAGAGTGGCACCACCCACAGTGGGCTGGGCTCTTCCCCATCAATCACTAAGAAAATGCCCTGCAGCCCGATCTTATAGAAGCATTTTCTCAATTGAGGCTCCCTCCTTTCAGATGACTCTAGCTTGTGTCAAGTTGACATAAAACCAGCCAGTACAATAGGAAAAACAGTTTACAACATAACTTAATTGTCCCAATGTATGACTGCTAACAATTAGGTCTTTAAAAAGGCAACCTAATATCTTAAAGGTAACTTCATTTTAGGGAGCAAGGAGGTCAAAAGGTAAGCTCAAACAGGTAATTTCAGAAAGAAATCATTATATTCAATTCATGTTGTGTTGAATTGTTCATTAAGCCCACTGAAGGATACCTACGTATAATTCTGGGTTGTCTACATATCTTGCCATACACGCACGCCCACACAAAATCGAACTCACCAAATACATAGCAAAAGCAAATACATTAAACAGCAATTCTATAGGTCTTGTTTAGTTTATAGAACCTTTCGGTGCTCAGAAGTTCCATTCCACACGCTACAAAAGCTCGCGTGCCATGACAAAGACCTCCAACACAAATGTACAAAGAAACGCTTCTAAAAACGCCCTACATGTAGCCAAGTTCGCAGCTGGCACTTGTGGCACACTCCAGCCACTGCCGAGGCAGCTGTCACAGGCCAATCACACACACACACACTCACCCAAGAGTGCCAGCGTGACACCTAAAGGCGGCAGGCTGGTGATCAGCGTGCGGGTGTCTCTCAAAATAAAGAAAAAGCACAAAGCCCGAAGGACTCGCAAAACTCCCTTCAGAAAGTGAAAGGGCGGAGGCTGCAAAGCAATTCCTCAGCAGTTTATAGCCGGGCTGAGGGAGGGTTTGGTGCGGCCCCCGGGAGAGGGGAGGCCGGCGGTGCGGTCACCAGGTCTCCACGGCAGCCAGAGGGGCGGCTCCCCCCCGCCCCAGCCCCCAGCCCAGCCCCGGGCCGGCCTCTGCCCCCCGCCCCCGGACACCGCCTCCCCGCACGGCCTGCGGCCGCCGCGCTCCT
>CABHPR010112628.1:22500-39006 GCA_902168415.1 Peromyscus melanophrys | reverse complement strand
AAAAAAAAACCACTTCTTGTAGTACTATTTAAAAAGGAGTTTTAAAAGAAATTACTGTTTTGAAGCAAAGAAAATGCTTTAGACTAAGTTGTAAGCTCAGCCATATAGAAAGTGTATTGCCAGTCCTCCAAATGTTAGCTTCATGAGAACAGAATAACTGCAATTATTATAAATTTTACTCATTTAAATGTTTTCTATCTATATTTAAATATCTATTTAGACATTAAATTTCTAAATGATATTTTGAAGTTGGCTAAATATTTCAATGTATTCCAAGTGCATTTCTGTAATGAAATGTTTTGTTTGATTACTAGCATTATGTTTCGCAGCAAATGTTTTAGTGTGTGTGTGTGTGTGTGTGTGTGTGTGTGTGTGTGTGTGTCTATGAGAAATAGAGAGGTTTTTTTGGGGGGTCCACCTACTCCACCCACTCATATTCACTTTTTTTGCCAAAAATGTCAGTGATGAGAATTCAGTTCTTTAAGATACTGTACATTTAAAATGGGAGATATTGTTCCCATGATTAGCACTGTTATTATACAGTATTCCTTTCCTTTTTTAGATGGTGTTGATTCCTTTGAGCCTGTCATTAGAATAGTTAGGAATTGTAAAAAGAGTCTGTTCTCTTCTTTATAAAAAGAAAAAGAGATGGGGAAAATTCTTGTGTGGGCAAGAACATTTAAGAGGAAAATTTTCCTTGGGGTGTGAAGAAAAGTAAGAATTCCTGTTCTTGCTTTATAGTCCCTATAAAAGGCAACCGCAGTCTTCCTGTTTGGGGAGAGTACTATAGGCTTAATTCTCCAGTGGTTCGTTAAGTCTCTGTGCCTTTTAAGACAATGTTTGCCTTTCCTTTGTTGCCGTCCTAAGATAGGGATACCCTACTTGGCAAGCATGTTCTTAGTCATCAACCCAAAACTTGAGCTAGGATGGATCCCTGTCGTATGTGGGAATAAACCACATACAGTGTGTGGAGTTTGTAGGAAGAATGCACACCTGATATCAGTGCCTGTTTTGAAATGAGATACTTGAGGGCTGGGAATTTTTGCCTTGCATACATGAAGTCCTGGGTGTGATCCCCAGCACTAACTACAAAAACAGACAAGAAACCACTTTCTTGGTGAACTACCAACTTTGATGTGTATCTTCCAGGATTGCAATCCAGAACTTTGTTAGAGACATCTTTGCTTTTATCAGTTGTTATCAATGGGATCAGACATGAATTGTAGGTTTTAATTCTTGATTGGACATTAGGTTTGGGCAATATCATAAAAGGGGATACTTCATATTTGAAAGTGTTTATTAATGCAGATTTCCTTCCTTCAGCACAAAATGGTGATGATCATGTAACTAGCAAGAGTGAATGTAGAGATTCTCTTCAGAGACTGTGTGTTGAGAACGGGCTCAGGCTGGTGTGTTATATACTGTGTAGCTCTAACTGGCCCGACATTTGAGGTTCTCCTGTCTTAGCCAGGTCCTCAGATTGCAGGCATACAATACTGTGCTTGGCATCTGGTAATATTTAAAAAAAATCATAGTCTATTAAAAGCATCTAGAGTGCTTCTTAAGAAGTGTTGGAGAGATTTGAGTTACTTAGAAGTAAAAAAGACAGAGGCAGAACTCTTGACCAGAGACTGAACAGATCAGAATCACTAAATTAATAGGTATTTTTCTGATGTGAAAAGCTATGTTGGATTACAGAATTTATGAAAGACTGTTTTACATTGTTCCATGTTGAGATGGGTTCATTGTTCATTCTAAGGTGAGTTCATTGTTTCATAATGAGGTAGGTTCTTTGGTCCATGTTGAGGTAGGTTTCTAGGGTCTATGTTCCTTTTTGTTTGGATACATGTGTCTCCTATAGTCTAGGTGACCTAGAACTCACTCTGTAGAGCCAAGGATGACCTTGAACACCTGATTTTCTTGCCTCACCCTCTCAAACATTGGGTTTAGACATGTGCTACCATCCCATGCTCAACTCATGTTGCTTTCACCAGCAATTCTAGGTCTAGTTTAAAACTACTCCATGTATATTCATTGGTCTCTTGGAAGTTCCAATAGCATTGTCCTCTACCATGAACATTTATAGTATATGCCTCAAGAAGTTTTCCTTAAGCATGTCATTGTGTATCTGAGAAAATTGCATTATGGGATTATCTACAAATTGAGAAACTGATATTTATGTTATGGTGCTATGTCTGTGTTATCTTTTATATATCTTTGTCATAATCTGTTTCTGGCACTGTGGCTGGGTTCTCGCTGGCCCTGATACCCAAGGGCAGTGGGAGGACGCTGAGGCAGTGACATGGACTCCAGGAGGTTGCAAGCAAGCTTGTTTATTAAACAAAAGGCTGGGGTATATTTGTGGGGCTGTTGGTGGGCTTTTGCTTCTAGCTGCCGTGGTGTTTCTTGGTTGGCCTTGGATTACACGCCATCATTTTTCGGTTTGGGGCTTATGGGTCAGGTTTCCTGTGGCCAGAGCGCTTGTTGTGTGTGTCACAGCTCATTGTTTGCTTAAGGCGTGGCCCAGTGCTTCATTTGGTCTTACCAATCTCAATAATCTATTACTGGGATGTTAGAACTTTTGTTTTTTGACACTTGAGCTACTCAGTTTCTTTCCTTCCTGTCATTGATTAATGCAAGTGTAAGGGATCAACAGTTATGCAGTATAGAACCCAAGATGCACCCCCAAAAATTCAGACTAGTATATTTTAAACAATTTTTTTCTTTGTTTTTTTTTTTTAAGATTTATTTATTTATTATGTATATGGAAGAGGATGCCAGATCTCATTACAGATGGTTGTGAGCCATCATATGGGTGCTGGGAATTGAACTCAGGACCTCTGGAAGAGCAGTCGGTGCTCTTAACCTCTGAGCCATCTCTCCAGCCCCACAAATTTTTAAAGATTATATATTTTAGAAAATATTTTTAGGTTTTGCACTGTATTTAGATCATATTTGCTGTTCCCCAAATTCTAAATTCTCCAAGATCTGCTGCCCACCCCTCCTAATGTCAATCCTTTTTTTTTTTTTCTTTCTTTTTCAAAATTAACCACTCAGTGTATTTGTGCAGCCCATATACTCGTGGGTGTGGGGCCCTCTACTGGAACGTTGTCAACCTACTAGGAGCCACACATGCACATAAAGCTGATGTTCTTTACCTCAGCAGCCTTCAACTGTCAGTAGCTTCTTGGCTACACAGGAAGAAACATAAACCCCACGACCATATTGGAATGTTGACTGGCTTGATTGTATGTATACATGTCCTCTGCAGGTGTCCATACAAGTGTGAGTTCATGAGTGCAACATTCCTGTCATGTCAAGAAGACACTGTTTTGCTCTGGTTATCCCTAACCCGTGGATCACCTCCTTCTACCATGGCCCCTCATCCTTTGGGGAAGTAATGTGATAGTCACAGTTATAGCTGAGTATTCCAAAGACACTTAGTGTTTGCACTCTGACCAGTTGTGTGTTTTTGTGTTGACTGTCATCCACTGCACAAAGAAGCATCTCTGGTGAGTTCTGATATCTTCTAAATCTATGGGTATAGAGATAAGAATTTTAATGGCAGTTTGACACTATGTCCATTTAACAGAATTTTAGTAGATCACTCTTTCGGGTCACAGACAAGTGGGCCAAATTTACAGTACCAGGCATGCATGTTTTTCCTGTAGAGTGGGCCTCTGCAGGAAAGTGTTGGTTAACCCTATAACATTCCTTCCACTTTTGCCCTTTGGGCATATCTTTCCACACTGTTCCTTACTGTAACTCCTGGGGTTCACAGCTAGGTGGAGTGCCAATGATTTTTTTCTTAGAATAGCCAGCATAGTACCTTCCGGTACTATGAAATCTGGCCAACAGAGGGGAAGCTTCCAGTTCAGTAGCACCTTGGTTTTGCCAAATCCTGTGACCAAAATGTGTAGTGTCTTCAGCAGTCGAGACATACTTTCAAATTCTGGGTGGGGGGACAACTTAGAGCAATGGCAACAGCCTATATTGTTCTAGGGTCCCTGGACAGCCCTGATGTGCTTTCCTAAATACAAACATTAAAACCTTAGAGAAATTATAAAACACTGTTTTGATTGTGTCCATGAAACATGATACATATTCAATTTTGTGCTGTGTTTATGTGCTCAAATCTGTGGTTCTTTCCTTTAGGGCCCCAAATTTTGACTGGCCATTATTATCAAATTGAGATAGCCTTTTACTTGAATCCTATTTGTTAATAGTTCTCTGCTATTAATAATCATTAAATAATTAAGCATATTTAATCTCTTTAGACTTAATTTCCCTGTTCTGTAACTAGGAATATGTATTTCATGGACAGAATTAGAATTAAATATATACAAATCACTTGTGCCATTAGTGACAAACATGGGAACTTGTCCTATTATCTGAATTAATAGTGACAATGAATTTGTGGTAAAATAATCAGTGTTCATTTTCCTTTGAATTGTAAGAGTTATTATCAATTTGATGGATTCAGGTTATTCTGAAGATTGGGCTGATCAATAAGGAAAATATATTGCTTTGTCTCATAAATTTTTGTAGGAATCTCAGTACATTATGATATTTTGTTTCCAGAGACAAGAATAGAGTTGGCATCCTTGGGGAGTTTGTTTATTGGTTTCCAGCTTTCCTCCCCCTGCCGCCACGCTGTTAGCTGGACACTGTATTTTTGTGTTGTTATTTGGCCTCTGTCGTCTAGACAAGACTGATCTGAATATTAATTTGTGAATACAAGTGAGAGGAAAAGCTGGAACGGTACCTCTGCCTTATGACGGCTTCTCTTGATAACCAAGAGCAAAACAAATGGCAAAATGATTTTCATATCATTTCATCACTTCAGTTTAGTGTTAATTGATGGTTTCATTTTACTTCTTAATTAGTCCTTTAAGATTAAAACTGTTAACAGATTTTTTTTTTTGCATTTCGGTTTGGAAGAAGAAACAATCTTTTGTAATCTATTCTGAGTCATAGGAAGAATTAGGAAAATGAAAGCCTTTGTTGAAAAGTGAAAAAAGTTACCCAGGCAACCTGTGTATGCTACAAGTGTGCTGATTAATCATCTCCAGCATTAATCACTGTCATTGATTATCACAGAAATCTGACTACAGATCAGTCTACACTATTATCATTCCTTCATCTTTTCTGAGGATGAAATTAGCAGAAAAGATTTACTATACACACTCCTAAGAATCACACCATGAAATTTAAATGAAGAAACAGGGCTCTCATCATAAGAAAGTCAATGAATTTTCTTCTTATATCCCTCAATTACATTATCTGTTGATGTGAGAAGATTGCATTTTGCAGTGCATAAACTTGCCCTAGAAATCTGTTTTTTCAAAAGAGAAGGTTTTGGCTATGGCTGCAGTAAATAGTTTCTCCAGTTACTTTTTTCTTGTGTAGAGAAGTGAAAAATTAAGTCTTTTGTTTTGTCTGTGTAGATAAAATAATATGCTCAGTATATTTTGTTAAGGTTTAAAAAATTATGTGATTATTTAATGCATATTAAATGTGTATACATAGACCAGTTCAAATATTCCTATTATTTTGTACTTAGCCTTTTTGAAAATTAAAAGTTGAAATAATCTTTTAGTAGCCAACTCCAGAGTAATCAATGTAGATATTCACACTCATTTTCTGTTCAGGAATGTAAATGTTAACAATATTTTTCTGTAAAAGCAATGCTCACTTTAATTCCCTAATTTTATGTTTTTAAATTTTTAATATTTATTCAAGTGTATCTCTTCCCCCCACCCCTGTCTCTCTCTCACTGTCTCTCTCTCTCTCTCTCTCCCTCCCCCCCCTCTTTGACTGTGTCTCTCCATCTCTCCCTCTCTGTGTGCAGTGGGGGTGGGGCAGAAAAAGGTGTTGATGTATCCCTTGGAGCTGGAGTTAAAGGGAATTGTGAACTGAACAGTGTGGGTGCTGGGAACCAAAGTCTGGTCCTCTGAAAGAGCACTAAATATTCTTAACCACTGCGCAATTTCTCTAGCCCCATTATACCCATAATTTTAGTTAATGGAGGAGTGAATGGAGGTTTAACTGAAGTTGAGTATTAGTAATGAAATTTTTATGTTTCAGAACCTTTATAATAGTTTTGGTTCTTTCTTCATGTAAAAATATACTAATGTCAAATTACTTGTTCTCTAGCTTAAAAATAATAATTTAAAATTATGAAATAGCATTTCTATGATCTTATGTTGAATCAGGCTTCTAAAATTCTTATCATTTATATTTAGATATAATTTATTTTGATCATAAAGTAACTATCATAATAATTTTGGTTAATTTGGTTTAAGCAGGAAGTGGAATTAGCATCTTGGTCTTTCTGTGATAAGGTAAAAGAAGAAGCAGTTTGAAAAACTGTAGATCTTTATCATATTCTTCACTTAGAAAACTAAAACTCGGTTTAATGGAATGAGAATGAGACATCTCAGGCTTCTTTGTGGGAAAGAAAGTATTTCGGGATGGAAGAGCCCAGCAAGCATCAGGTGGACCCAGTCAGTTATAAGCTTATAAAGTTCTGTTTGATAAGTGATTGACTAGGTCAGATTATTAAACCAATTAATTTGGCATGTACATTGTATGTGACAAAAGGAATCCAACTGAGAATTTGAGTGTGTTAAATAATTTTCAGGAAGTCCCTATAGAACGTTTAAATGCTTTGAAACTTGCAAGAAGGCATGTTTGTTCCAAACACACTTGATTTGCCTAGGTTTGCCCATCAGGTTGAAGAAATGTTAATTTGTAGCATTCAGCAGCTGGGTTTTACAATATTCTTCTCCTCCTCCTAGGGGCTAATTAGCCTTCTTTCAAAATGTGGCCTATTTAGCCTTGGATTCTCATGACTCATCCAGAGCTGGCTGTACAAAGCAGAACCCTTAGCAGGCGGGTGTGTCCAACTGCTTAATTAGCCAGAATAAAAAGGTCCTTTGTCAAACAAGCATCTGTTGCTCATGACACACCTGACAGCCACATTAGGCAAGGATGACTAGACGGAAATTGTGCAGTCTCTCCTGGAAGAATATACAATTCATTTACATGTGGGCCACATCAGAGGCAAACTGCAGGGGGTTATTTAGCTTATCAAAATAGATTAATGTGACTACACTTGTGATTGATAAACAAATATCACTTAACAGGCACTGAAGGGACAAAACTAACCAAATTACCCCTAGACATAAACAAAGCCTCAGAAACTTCTGCTGGTCAATGAGAATACGTTATAAGCACCCAACTTTTGTTCAGCTCCCTAAGGTGGCAGGCTCTGGACACTGCCCTCCTGGGACGAACTTCACTTTGCACAAATGTTGGGCATTCCCCAGAATATTTTTAGGATGTCAGTAGGTTAAAATAGTCTATTTAACAAACTTTAATTAGAGGATTATACTCTCTCAATATGCTTTATATTGTCATCTGCGTTAAGATTAGGTCTTCAGAGTTAGTAAACATAAAGTGGTTCTGGAAAAATATTTATTAGTTGGGAATGATTGCTTCAGTAGAGAAAATACTTTCATATCTTTAGGGACAGTGGTGGAATGGATCTGTCTCCATGATTGCTGGAAATGTACATTAAGAAAACATTATGAACCTCAAATTACTGTTCTGACTCCCAGTGTCCAGCTTTTTGTTTGGAAACTATACTGTCACGAGTCTGCATCACAGTACACCCAGTGGCTATAAGCATGGATTTTCAAGCCAGACAGATGTAGAATGAATTCAGATTCTTCCTCTTTCTGGCTGCATGCTTTTAACGATTTTTAAACTTCATCCATGTTTCAGTTTCCACACTTGTTTGATAAGGATAACATTTGCATCATGGACTTCCTTTGAGAATTAAACTAGCAATTGTTAGTGCAGTTAGACTGGTTTCTAGCGTCAGGAAAAGACTTAGTAAATGATAGACCAAATTGTAGTTAGAGCCATTCAAGCCTTGTTGTGGAAGTCATGAGTCTGTTTGAGAGAGTCTTCTCCAGGACTAATGGAGGTAGTGAAATTAGAGAAGAATGAAGCAGTTTCGTCAGAAGCTTAGAGAAAATGCTCAGGGTTTGAGAGCGCTGGCTGTTCTTGTAGAGGATGTTCCCAGCACCCACAACCATCCATAACTGCAGTTCCAAGGGACCCGAAATCCTCTTTGGACCTCCTTGAGAACCAGGCATATATTTGGTGCATATATAGATATACATACAAAGTGTTCATACACATAAATCTCATACATTTTTTTAAAAAGCTAGTCAAATGAACAGAAATTAGAATTAGCAGAAAGTACTCTGGGGTTTGATTGATACTTGGGTGCACTAGATTGGGCTCCTTATGCCAATTTTGATGTAGTATAGATAGAGCTGGAGGCCAAATAGAAACTTCTCTCCTACTTTCTAGCTTTGAATTTTAAAACAATCATTTCTCCACACTTGTTTAATTTACTCTTATTGAATAGTTGACATATTTTGCTTCCTTTACGGTTTCCTCATTCTAAAATTTTACCACTTTATGTTATTCTCATTATATTTACCTGTGCACTGTGTATTATTAAACTCAGAGCTTTCAATGTATCCTGCGAAGTTGAGAGCATGAACTTTATTGTGACAACAGACCATTCTTATCTGTGTCCTATGTGTGTGGTAGTGTGTAAGTGGTGAGTGATTTGACATCTCCAAGTCTCAAAATACTCACTTATAAAATGAAGAACATTATAGTTTTGTTAATGCAAAATATTGGCACATAGCTAGTCTTGGCAAAGCTTCCAGCTAGCTCTGTGCTAAACAGGAGGGAGAATTAGTGCAGGAGACTTCACTTTGGGAACCCACACTCTATTGATGGAGTGGAGTAAGGAGTAGCACTACTTGGCTACACATGACTTCTGTATCTGTACATCTAACAAAGGTCTACTGGTTACCCTGGAGCTGTGAGACTGAAAACCCTCACAGTAGATGCTATCCAGTATGGTCCATTCCTTGTTCCTTCCACAAGCCTTACATACACATTTAGCTCCTTTGTTATAGCACAAAATGTAATCAATACTCTATGTATACTTAATAAATCAAAGGACCTGAAAGGTTTTTCCTTTCATTTTTGGAAAGCTGTTTTTCTCCCTATTTGTCATAGAAGAAAAAAAAATAAAAGGAAGAGATGTGGCTCCTGATTTATGTATTCTTCTCTTGTAAGAAAAAAGGTAATTTTGAAGGGGATGGCCAGTGCTGGAATCTAACCTAGGGATAATTAAGCACTCTTTCACTGCACTGTAGCCTAGCTTTGGCTCCCAAAATTTGGAGCATCAGTGTCTTCCATCAACCTAATCAAACAAGAATTTTGTATAGTAAATGATATCATTCTCATTTAGTCTTAGGCATCTCCATGCTTATAATGATAGTCCCAATTTAACATGATTGTTACATTTAAAAGAGCCACAATTTGTAATATTTCACATAAAATCTTGATTTTTCAGCTTCTTTTGAAAAATCACAGCAGTTTTCTACAAGTTGGTCTCCCACATATCCAGAAAATCCTCGAGCTGAATGTTAGCCTATCTATGTAAATGATGCCTTAGCTGAAGTCTTTACCTTTCACCCCTCTCTTCCTTCTTCAGTATAACTAAGGTCCCACAATTAAAAGTGGAAGCCAGGTTGTTTCGTGGATTAATCTATTCATGAATAAATGTATTTATGAAAAACACTCAGAAGAGCCCTTTACATCTCTTGAACAACTGGCGGCAGTTGTTACTTCTAGACTTTTGTATCTAATGAGATTTGTGTAGCTTTAGGACTTTGACCAAGAAAGCAATAAGAAAATTCACAGATTACCTACAGAAATGCCACTATAAAACTGTAGAGAAAATCACTCTGGTCAAAATGAAAAGCACAGCCCCAGCTTTTCTCTTGCCAGGTTGACTATGTTTCTTAACTTCTCTGGGCTATAGATTTTGCATTCATAAAATAAGAACAGATTTGTTGTTTTTCAAGGTCCATTTCTAAACCTGAACAAGATGATAGTTGTGGAAAAGAATTAGATTGGTCACACTGTGACAAAGATTTTGAGTAGAATTAATTTTCTCCTCCAAAGAACTGAATAGTTGAGAATTTAATTTTCTTATGGGACGTGAATGCCAGCAGTGCTGTCTACTGGTTTAAAGTGCAGTGTATTACTTTTCATAGGCTATCAAATGGCGTCTCCTACCTTTATCCACATACCAGAAAATTCACACTTATTCTTTATTGAATTTGTAAGTAGCAAAAGAAGATATCACTGCGGAAGTCTAAGAAAATTAGAAAACATGATCCTGTGTCTGAATTTAGAGTATATCAGTATATATAATGTTTGAATAATAACTTTTAAATTTAGAAATGGTTTATTCTATATTCTGCTGCTTTATTGTCATCCTAATAGCCTCGAAAAGTGTCTAGAAAGTATGGTACATTACATTGTCATCTATTTTAGATTGTGTTCTGAGAGTTAAATATCTTGAATATTTTAGATCATAGTTCATTAAAGGATTGAAATACTTTATAACAATTGAGTCCAAGGACAATAACTTTCAGTGAAGTTCTGCCTCTTTCATTGAAGATCAGGAGGTCCTAATAAGGATATTTACAAAAGTAAACATTATTAATTTTGTTAATAATTATACTATTACTCTTTATTTAGTTAAACACTGATCAGAATGACTAATAGCATGCATGAGTTACTGTGACAGTGCATTGGAGTCAGTGGTGTGATGTTTGGAAGTCGCGGTTTTCGATATTAGGAACAACTACAGTGAAGCTTATGCTGCAAGGCCAGCATTGTAAACTGTTTTCCTCTATTCCAGAGACCATCATGCAGACTTCAGAGACGGGTTCAGACACAGGGTCGACAGTGACTCTACAGACGTCTGTGGCTAGCCAAGCAGCAGTGCCTACACAGGTGGTACAGCAAGTGCCAGTCCAGCAGCAGGTAAGGACCTGTTGCTTCCAGAGCGCTGGTGCTCGTTATGCTGTCTAACAGAGCTTACTTCAAAGCGGACTAGCAGTTTACTTGCTTGCCTCCTGGAGGATGGAGATAGGCATAGTTCCCTTCTAGGTTAGCTCAGCAAGTGTTTCTTGGATATTTCCCAGATGTGCCAGGTCCCTTCCTTGCTGGACTGTAGACCATGTTCCTCTTCTAAGAGCTTCTCCTAGCTCTTAAAGGGAGGTGACTTTCCTGACCTGTCCACCTGTTTTCTCCTCTTTTCTTCCCACTGCTTACTAGAACTTCTAATCTCTTTTATATGGAAATGTCACCAATGGTATTTTTTACATAGGTTGAGAGTTGTATTTAATAATGGGAAGCATAATATACTTTATAGGCAAGGATTTTGCCTTTGTGGTGTTTCAGGAATTGCTGTGGCACTAGTTGGCTGTTAAATACTATTTAATGAAAATAAAATTATCTTAAAGGTCTGGAGATCTGACTCATCCCATTTAAAGAACTGCAAAAGAATTAATCACCAGATGCTTAGTACAGGTCTTATTCATGCTCAGGGAATTTGGCTTGTTTTGGAAAGATACTGACAAAGTATTGCTGTTCATGCCAGTTAACAGTTCTGCATGTGGATTGTGAGCTCACTGGCTTGTCACTTTTTCCAAATAGTGGCAAGAACTTGCATATTTCAATATACTAGTTATGTTTATGTTTCTCTGTAATTTATTCATTCCTCCCTCCGTCCATCCATCCCTCCCTCTGTCTCTCCCTTCCTCCCTTCCCCTCTCTTTTTTTCACTACTACTAAAAAGGAACTTGTAGCACTAATATTAAAAGGTCTTATTAATAAAATCAAACCTGAGAGCCAGGTATTGGGGTGAATACTGGAAGATCAGAGAGACAGAATACAAACCACAGCTGACCTCACCTCACCAACTTCTCAGCTGATCCTGTATCCTCGAACTGGAAGCGTCTGTGTCCTTATCCAAATTGCTCTCAGCTGAACTGCTGCTCAAAAGCCTAAAAGCTTAACCAGCTCTAGTTCCTGGTTCTCATGCCTTATATACCTTTCTGCTTCCTGCCATCACTTCCTGTAATTAAAGGCATGTGTCACCATGCCTGGCTGTTTCCAGTGTGGCTTTGAGCTCACAGAGATCTGGATGGATCTCTGCCTCCCAAGTGATAGGATTAAAGGCATTTGTGCCAACATTTTCTGGCCTCTATGTCTATCTAGTAGCTGTTTTGTTCTCTGACCCCAGATAAGTTTATTAGGAAGCACAATATATTGGGGGACACAATATATCACCACAGGAACTTCTACCAATAGTGCCATAAAAGCCACTGGGATTACTGACACCATTACCAACTTCACAATGTAACACTCTTCAGAGAAGTAGGGCTTGCTCCAAAGAGTAAGTAAAGACCAATTGAAACACTGTTCTGCATTTCTAACTTTAAAGAGTTAATACTAATCTGTTAATATTAAGCACTTGCTGAACAGGTGAGCTCTGTGGTTCAGTTTTGATCCTACCCATGGAAAAATGGCACTTCGAATGAGTATAGAATGTGTCAGAGGCTCCTAGTCCCAGAACATACCCTCTTGAGATGGTGGCAGGTCTGTAGTCTGTTTCTGACCCTCTGCCCTTGTTCTTGCTCTCTTCCTGTCATCTTTCCTTTGTTTGATGTTTTCAGAGAAAGCTTTTCCTTTCATTAAACTTGTCTATTGTCCAGAGCTTACTACAGTTTAGAAAGAGTGTATGTAATGGGGGAAAGAGCCAGATAATTCAGTGAGTTTGTTACTGAAATTAGTGGAGCAGAACTTAGCCTCCCTGTTTTTGCATGGACCTTCCCTCAAAGGGAGATTTGTCTCTTATGATTTATTATTTTCATATGTACTTTCATGGATTTAAAAATAGCTTATTCTTACTACTTTGCTATGTCTTGAATTTTTTGTGTGTAGCATTATTATAACATGCTTCATTTGGGTATGTGATATATGATCTCTCTCTGTCTGTCTCTGTCTCTGTCTGTCTCTGTCTCTCTGTCTCTGTCTCTGTCTCTGTCTCTGTCTCTCTCTCTCTCTCTCTCTCTCCACACACACTTCCTATTCTTCATGCTACTAATGTTTTAGTATGTGTTTTCTTTGTTTTTCCAGTACTGATGGTAGAACCCAGGCCTTAGTACTTTACCAATGGTGTATGTCTGCAGCATTCTTCTGATATATTAGCATAACTGCTGTCTCTGGTCTACGAAACTTTTATTTCAAATACACTGCCTACTATTTGCATTTTAATGTGATAGAGCAATATCCATTGTTTATACTGTCATGTAGAAATGCTGCTAACAGCAATGTAAACAAAGACTACCTTCCTTTCCTGTAAAACTCATACACTTTGTATAAACTTAGTGATGTATTTTTTCTAGTTTGTGAGACTGATATACTCTAAAAAAAAATAAAAATTAAAGCAGTCTGGAAAGATGACTCAGTAGTTAAGAGCTCATACTTCTTTTGTAAGACCCAAGTTCAATTCCCAACACCTACATTAAGTGCTGTTAACTAACTTTAAGCCTGTCACCAAAGGGATCAAGTACCTCTGCCTCCATGGGCACCAAGACTGTAGAGTATATCTCTTCCCTCACATACACATAATTAAAAGTTAAAGAAATCTTTAAAATACAGGTTGATATGTACAAGAAAAACACTTTTCAGATATCTGAGCTTCTGTATGGGGCCTATGAGATGTTTTTTTCTCTGAAAATTTGCAGAATGAATAAAATCCAATTTCCTGAAGCCTTACGGTGAAGTAGGTAGATTTTGACACATTGTGCTGGAACCTGGGTGGGCCTTTCTCCTCTCAACACTTGGGTCCTTGGTTTTGGAAATCTTCCAGTTTTTATTAATGACTGTCTTCCCTTTGTTTTCTTGTTTTGTTCTGACACACTTTCTTGATTGACTTTCATCTTTTTCATTTTAACTTGTTATTAATTTCTAATATACCACATTTTATTGAAAATTATTTATATTTACTCTTGTAACATTACATTTTATTTTGTGGTTCTTGTTTCCTCTCTCTCTGGAGGCTTTAATCTTTTCATACAATTTATTTCAAGATAATCTGTTTTAAAGTAGTATGTGATAATATATGCCTATAATCAGAACTGGGTTGGCTGAGGCATGAGAACCAGTTTGAGGCCAACCTAAGTTATGAAGTATAGGCTGTTTCTAAAAGCCAAATTAATAACCAAAATTTAAATGATACTACAGTGTTTCTGATTTTTAAAAAAATTCTTTTGTTTTTGAGATTATACTATATTTATATTATTTTCCCCTTCCCTTTCTTTCCTCCAAACCCTCCTATGTACTCCTCCTTGATTTCTTTCAAATCCATGCCCTCTTTTTTGACTAATTATTGCTACATGTAGGTAATATATTTATATACATATATAATCTGAAATACATAAATATAACTCAGTCTGTATAACGCTATTTGTATGTATGTTTTCATTGCTGACCATTTTTTATTGGATAACTAGTTGATATATTCTTCCCTGGGGAAGACTGTTTTTCCCACTCTCACCATTTCATAGTTGCTCGTAATTCTTTGTGTAGAGTTGAGGCCTTTTAATCTTTGATCTGTCCACTTTGGCATATCTGTTGTCCTTAAGATTGGGCAGTCTTGCTTGTGAGACTTTATTGGGTATACCTTCTGACATTACTAGGAGACACAGCCTCACAGCAGACTTCCAGATCCTCTGGCTCTAACAATTTTTTCACCCCCTCTTCTGCAATGTTCCCTGATCTTTTAGGTTTGATGGGTTGTTTTGTAGATGTATTCATTGGTACTGGGCTCCACAATTCTGCATTTTGATTAGTTGTGGTTTTCTATAATGGTCTCTTAACTGTTGTTTTCTATAATGGTCTCTAACTGTTGCAAAGAGAAGTTTCCTTTATGAAGGGTAACTATACTTATTTGTGTGTATAAAGACAAATATTTGGAATGTAGTTAGGGATTATGCTGCTTAATAAAGTGGTGGTTGTAGCTTCTCCTCTAAGATCCATGACTTCACTGTTCTTGAGTAGTTGGCTAATCATGATTTCCCTCCTTTTGATTGGGCCTTAAGTTCAATTAGAGAGATTTTGGTTATTGCGCAAGTATCTGTACCTTTGCAAGGCACTATTGCACCTTTTGTGTTATCAGACCATGCTGGTAATTATTGTGGTTCATAGGTATCATAGCTAGGCTAGGTAGGAGTATCAGTTGCTTTCTTCCTTTGGAAGTTCCATAATGCCTTCTGGTAATGTGAAAGCTAGTTTTCAGAGATGGAGCTTTCAGGTCAGTTCCAGCTCAGGGCCTCTGGGACCTATGTTTGAAGTGTGTGCTATCTTCAGCAATAGAGGTTACCTCTACCTCTAGGAGTGCAACCAAGGCCAAAAGCAATAAGAACAATAGCCTGTAGTGTTTGTGGAGTCTCTTGGACAACTCTACCAACAACTCAAAATAGGGTTGGTCAAAAATGCTTGATGTTTGGGTTTTTGTTAGATGGTCTTTGGCTATTGGAGGGAACATTGCCTGTCCAGATGAGAAAATTTCATTTAAAGTATTTATGTATATTTATATACAGAAATATGAGGTTGTGGTTGTTTTTGTTGTTCTTGTTGTAAATTGTAGTATGTTTCCTTATAACTATTCAGACATCCTTACTGTTATTTTACCCTTTTCCCTTTTTCTTCTATATTTTCTTCCCCTTCATAATTAGATACCCATTTTCCCCCATTTCCCTGTTGAAATCACTTGTATCTTGTTATTTCTTTCTCCATCATTTCCTCACTCCCTTACTCTGGTAACCGTCACTCTTTACTTTCCTGGTGTTGGCAGTTACTCCAGTATATGTCCCCACAGCTGAGGATCTGTCACTAGGAGCTTGTGATGAGAAAGAACACGCCACATTTGTCTTTCTGGGTCTGGATTACCTCACTCCATATGATCTTTTCTAGTTCATTCCATTTATCTGCAGAATTCATGATTTTAGTTTTCTTTATGTCTAAATGGTATTCCATAGTGGATATGTGCCATTTTTCATTATCCATTTGTTAGTTAAAGGACATGTGAGTTGTTTCCATTTCCTAACCATTGTCATTAGAGTAGCAATGAACGTGGCTGAACAAGTATCTCTGGAGTAGACTGTTGAGTTCATTGGGTGTTTGCCAAGGAGTGTTAGAAGTAAGTCTTATGGTAGTTTTATTTTTAGCTTTTTGTGAATTCTCCACACAATTTCCATAGTGACTGGACCAGTTTGCAGGCCTGTCAACAGTGAATGAGGGAACAGTGAAGGAGGTCCCTTTTCCCAGTGTCCCCTCCAGCATTGTTGTCACTTGTTTTGTTGATCTTTGCTATTCTGGTTGGGGTAAGATGAGATCTCAAAGTTGTTTTGATTTGTATAGCATTCATGTTAAAATATTTGTTCAAATGTAGATAACCTTTGGGTGTTTTTCCATACTTAAAATGTGTGGAGCCAGGTGTAATCCCACCTCTAGGAATTGATGTGGGAAGATTATTTGTCTGAG
>CABHPR010112628.1:0-20000 GCA_902168415.1 Peromyscus melanophrys | reverse complement strand
ATTGTACCTTCTAGAGGGGTCCTGGGGTTGAGAGACTTAAGGTGAGTTCAAGAAATGCACACATACATACATATGTGTGTGTGCAGGCTAGTCTGCATCACCTGCGCTAATTGCCTGTTAATGAGGTGTGTGATGGTAAAAAGAAATAGAGAAGAGTGAGTCAGCACACGGGAATGAACAAATAATGGGATCCAGTGGCCCGACGTTCATTCTCGGTGTATTGGAATTAGCTTTAGGTTTAAATAAAGAAATAATTAGGGCAAGGGCACAGGAACTGTGCATAATTAACCAGCCCTGGTTAAGGTGTAGTTGACTTATTCTATGAGGTAATCTGAGGAAGTCCCTATTACTTTAGGGGACTAATCTGGTTCCTATAATGGGATCATCTATAAGGGGTAGCCACACTATCATAGGTGCTTGACCTGATTTGGGGGTTCAGGCTTTGCTGTTTCTTAAATACAAGGCAAAGCAGGTTTAGGACAAAGGCAAAGCCCTGTACTTGAAGAACGATGTGGGAGGAGGTGACACACAAACCTGGGATATTTAACTGTTTATGCAGAATTAAGAATCAAGCAGGGATCTTATTCGAGGTGACGGACAGGAGGACAGGAAATTAGGGTAGACATACCAGGCTTTCATCCTGCTTTTTGTTATCTTGTGGGTTCAAGTGAAGAATCAATGCCTTTTAAGCAAAAATAGTTTCTAAGTACCTGTCATATTAGAGCTTATCAAGGATATTTTCCCAGAGGGAATGATTTTTAAGCTAGGATTTGCTAAGATTTTAGGTGGATAGAAAAAAAAGTTTCTGTTGTTATTTATTTTTATTTTTAAAAAAGAAACTATAGGTGAGAAGCTTATAAGACAGGGTGCAATGGATAGTGTATTAGGATAAGGAGAAGAAAATGAGTTAAGATAGGCAGACTCCCATTCCATATTGTACCATCAAGGATCCACCAGCCAGAGACATCAAGCTGCTCCTTACGTTTTTGAAGATCTGTCTGGAGTTCTCAGGTCTCGTTTTTTTACTATATGCAATTGGTTGACATAGAAACTACATTCCTCCTGAGGAAAGGCAGAGGCCACACTTCTCTGCTGTTAGTAGATCTAATCCTTGCAGATTTTGTAGCACTACAATGGCCAGCAAGCCTATTTGGCCCTGGAGGGTGGGGATGGTCTGAGCCATTCTTTGGTTCTGGATGAGCTACCAGGAAAATTGATAGTATAGGTAGGGAAGTAGTCAGTCCTGCTGTTCCAGGAGCTATACCAGCGATTATCTCCAGGACTGCAAAAAGGGGTAGGACCTGAACCATCGTTTATCATGTTGTGCCACTACAAACTCTGTAGTGATGGAAACTGGCAAGCATTCTTCTCCAGGTACCACCCCTAATTTTTAGAAAATGAACACTAGGGCACAAGTTCTGGACCACCCAGTGGGTAGGCAGAGGTGAACTTGATTGCCACAGAGGATTGAGGTCTTGTGAACATTTGGACATAGTGGCTGGGTGGTAGTGTTCAGGGTCAATGTATTATTGCAGCCTGAGGAATCCAGTGTGCCCATAAAGTATATCCCTAAGGAGTTAAAGCAGTCTGCGATATCAGAGAGAGAAATGTGAGAGAGATAAGGGGTGGTAGTGATATTTGGCTCAGAGCAGTTAATGAGCAGTGAAAGAGGCTATTGGTCCAATGGGTGAGGCCATGAATGGTGGTCATGAGGTTGACCCAGGAGGACACATAACTGGCATTTTCCAAAGCAGACAAGCAGAGTGTTATTCAGTAGCTAATATGCAGAAGTTAAGGTCTGAAAAAGAGATGGAGTGAACATGAGGACAGAGGGTGGGATCAGTGTTGTCCAAGAGGGGAGACATTAGGGAGGCAACAGCCTTTGATGGGTGTTGGATCACATCTTCTATTTTTCTTATACCAGATGTTGGGAGAGTGGGGCATATACTCTTTGTATTTTGATCATGCCTAATGGATGATGGTGATAAACACTGTAGTAAAGCTTACTGGTGACACCCATTTTCTATTTGGGGTGCTAGGGGTCCTTAATTCAGAGATAAAAACATCCTCCATTCCACATAAAAGTTAGATTACCCGCTTGAATATGCCTCATATGTCCTACAAGACTAATAAAGGCAGCCTCCATAAGTCTCTGGCCAATGTTGACAATAATGTGTAGTTTGGTCATAGAGAAAGCAAGCAAAGGGGCCAGGTAGGTGAAACTGATGTAGGTGTTAGAGGGATAAGTATCTGCTGGCAACCCACTGTTTTCAAGCTACAACTTCTGCTTGTGGAGTCAGGGATTCCCTCTCTAAGTGTTTAAGTTTGACCCTAAAGTCAGGGAGACTCTGGGAGAAGTGAGAAGTAAGTCCTGAGGAGCTGTTTCCCATCTGGGGGTCTCAGGATCTGGATTGGTATCTTGTAAGAGAGCCTTTATAAAGGTCTAGGAATTGAGATGGGTTTTCATGATTGTTCTGGATGACCTCTTGGAATTTTTCACAATTTATTGCTTTAAAGGTACCCTAAGGAGACTGGCCAGGAGGCAAGTTATAGAACATGCCTAGCTAGAATGCTCCCGGGGTATTTTCATTCCATTTATGATCCCAGTTAGGGACCACCTCAGCCTGACTGAGTAGTGTTAGTTTGGTGGATTTCCTCTGCATGTGCCCTAACCTGTTCCTAGACTTGCCTGCATTTCTCAGGGAGAAGGTTGCTGGTGAGAATCATGTGAATGCCATGAAAGGTGAGGTTGCAAAATTGGGTAATATATTGGAATTCTTTAATAAAGCTGGAGGAATTAGCCTTATAAGACCCCAGTATCTTTTCTATTTGAGAAAGTTTGTTTGGCTAGGAGGGGACATGTACTGTAATCAAGCCATCCATCCCAGCAACTTCCTGCAAAGGGAGAACCATGGCTGCGTTAGGCCAGGTAGGGGAGGTGGAGGGGTCCCATGGCTGAGCAGCAGTGGGCAGTGGGAGGACTAAAGGCTGCCAGTGAACTGAAAGTGGGCACCAGGGGAGTCAGTTCGGGCAGCCTGTCACTGGGCAGGGAGAAGGGGAAACCCAAGGGTCAGAGGAAGAGAGGGGCTGAGGGCTGAGGCACATAATAGGTCGGGGGATAGTTAGCTGGATTGAAAGTAGTGGTTTGGACGTCATAGTTAGGAACTGCTGGATGGGGGAACAGGAAGAACAGAGAGAGGGCTTAGAGCAGAGGTAAGAGAAAGCTTGGACATACAGAATCTTTTCCCGTTTCCCTCATCACTCTCAGGAGTTGTAAAGATCCTGAGTAATATTGGGACCTATGGTGCCATTAGGTGACCATTTGGATTAGTTTAGATACGGAATATTGAGGCCAAATTTGATTGCAAAAGCAAATCAGTTTGGGGCCCTTCAGGTTGGGTGCAGGTAGAGAGGCTGGAGGTTTTCTAAGAGGCATCCCAAGGGGAAATGATAGGGTACAGATGACACTGTTCCCATGGATGAAAGTGGGGAGGAGGAAGGTCACAGCTGCCTGTAGTTAAGGAAGTCTCTAGGACTCAGAGAGGACCCAACAATATGAAGCTATTTAGGGGTCTTCACCATATTCAACAAGGATTAGGGATAACTCCCTGAGGAGACTTGGCACCTGGTACCAGAGCTTTCAACGAGGCTCCATGGCTTGCCAGAGTTGATGAAAAACTGAGCTCAGGAATGATGTCTCATCTGAGGGGAAGGGAACAGGACCACCCAGTATCATAAGAGCTATAAGGGAATAGAGATGCTGTGGGATTACTGGCATGTCCAAGGAGGAGGTGAAAAGGGGAAGTGGGAGGAAAGGGTCTCAATAGCCCAGAAAGACCACAGGAAGTTGCAGGATTGCAGCTCTGAGGGTGGGGGATGAGTGTGATGAAGGCCAGCCATAAAGACCATGACTGAGGCTACCTTCCACCTCCAAGAGTAGCAGAAAGGTGTTGGACACTCAATGGTCACTTCCTTGGACTTAGGGAAACATTTATGCCCACTGAAGGGAAAACTTACTGAATTACCATTGGTGGATGGGATGCTGAGTAATAGGTGAGCTGGAAGGTAAGTCTGTTGCAGGTAGACTGGAGATGAGGGATAGGGTCCTGGTGTGGCTCATACCCCAAAGGGTAGCACAGGCACCAGGAGAGCCTATCTGAGTTGTGATATCAGTGTAAAGGTTTTTCTCGCACAATCTTGGCAATCAGGAACCAAGCAATACCACAAAATCACACCATTCAGCAAACCTCACACAAGAAATTTATTGGGAAAAAGAACAGAATGATGGCTGCCTCTGAATGGGAAGAGAGACAGCAGAGACTGGATAAAGGGAAAGGCTTTTATTGGATTTTTGGAGCATGTTTGGTGAGCTTAGTGGGAAAGACTCATGAGATAGGAAACGATGTTTGACTGTTACTGCAGAGTCATGGGGTTGGGGATTTCCAAGTCTCAGAGCTCTAGGTCATGTCAGAGATAGTGTGTTCTTCCCTTGGCACAGGTGCTTGGAGTCTCAAGTCAGGGTCAGGATGTTCTTCTCTTGGCATGATTCCTCACAACTACCATAACAGAAGCTGCCGTCTACTGAACATCTAGCAGGTGCTCTTTCCTTCTGCTGAATACATGCTCCATTTCTAAACTTGAAACCACTGTGCAGAGTCGATGGCTTTAACCCCCTTTTACTAGCCAAACTGGGGCTCCAGAAACTGAAATCACTTACTTTGGGTAATAGTCACTTGGCCATGATAGCTTTTTCTGTGTTTGAGAAGTGTGCTCTGAAGATATTATTATAAAGTAAATCTGTGGGTTGACAGACAGTTCTTTGAAGATTGGGGCACATCTGTATTATCCATTTAGCAAATACTTGTTTTATGAAACCAGTAAATTCTTGTCAGGTAGTAGTAAGTTCCTCAATATGTAGTTATGTAGTAAAGGAATAAACTAAATGATTAAAACATTGGGATGGTTCTAATGAAATCTTTTGTTGGAGGAGTGGAGGGGCTCCATCTGGTAGATTCCTCTCTCTGGATAGCAGCTCCTAGTGAGACTATGTAAGGATTTAGGACACATAGTTTGGGAGCCATCTTCTTTCCCGAATCATTTCTTTTTGGTAGTCAGATGAATTGTTCAGCAAAATTATTCAAGCAAAATTATATATATCAAACAAAAAATACAAGAAGGTTGGTTTCTTAGAACATTTGCATATCTTTTTATCCATGAAAAGTAATTATTTTGCCATCCCTTTTACCCAAGAATAATTTTAGAAATGTGTATACCTTTTCATTTTATTCAAAACATATGTTTAAGGCAAATCAGTATCACCTTGTCATTTCTGCCTAGTAGCTCAGTGCTGAATCTTGAGTTTGATAGTTAATAAGCCTCACTTCAGCCATGGTTTTTTAAAGCCAAGAGTTAAATTCAAGTCATCTGGCTTCAGAACTGGAGCTATTAAGCTGTACTCCAAAAGATAAAGTAATTAGATGAATAACAAGATAAACTGTTAAGCAGGATAAACCCAATGACAGAGACAGGCTAAACATGGCAGCCCTGTGGCAAAGAGCACGATATATTTTATGTCAAGGATTAATTCTAGCTCTATCAATCTCAATGCATTTTTGAACAATCCCCTCAGCCAAACTAATATAGTAAATGAGAACACCTGCAATATAAAGGATTATTTGATCAAGATAAGTGTCAAATAAAAAATAGGAACCTTGAATTTTCTGCACCCAATCCAAATACAGACCCTAGGAATGAGCATCAGTATATCCAGAACATTTTAAAAACATCCATAATAAAATGTTAAGCCAAGGTAACTGGAGGAAGATATCTAAGATACTTTATTGAATTTATTTGAGGTGAGAAGACTCCTGGGATATTCATATTATGACTGCTATCAGTCATTGCCAGAGATTCACAGATGTGCATAGTATTCTGACTTTGTGGGCTGTAATCAGGCAGTGAATTAGAGTGCTAGGGAGCCAAGTGGGTGCTGCGTGTGAAATGGACATCGGGATGGCCCAGATGAGGGTATAAACAGCACACACAACATTTACTATGTACGGTTATTAAAAGAGTGGCTGCCGTTAGTCTCTCTACTGTGGCTTAACAACCCCAGTGATGCCACTTGAAAATCATCTTTGACAGTAGTGTCGGAAGTGTTGAAACTGCAAACTGAATATTATTTTGGTGCGGAAATATAGTTTTTTATTTTCTAATCAAGTTTATCTTAGACACTTTCATCAAGGCAGAGAGTTTTGACAGTCTCGCTCTCATGCTGACACTTCCTCCCCATCCCCTGTCCTCTGCTAACCAGTTACTTCAGGCTTCTTTAGCTCAACTATTTCCCATCACTTACTAATTCATGCTACTACTTCTTGGATATTCTCCAGTTTCTCTTTATCTTTCTTAAGTTGGTGGTCTATTTTCTTTCACTACATTCTCAAGATTATACATTTATTAAAGAGATATGTTACATAATTTAAATTACTGGCCACGAGTAAAACATCATACTTGGTTAATAATTTATTGTTACTTCACTGAATTGAAATTTAAATGATTTGAGAATCTATAAATCACTGAAATTATTCTAAAAGTCATAGCATATCTTATCAATTACTTAAGTTATAATGTATTTTAGAGCTATGTAAATGGAAACACTGATTTAATCCTCAGTACTTTGCTCTAATATAAATAAAGTATTAAAATTAAACAGTAGGAATTGAATATGCTGTTAATGAAATTGAATTATTTTACATCTCTAAATTCATTTGCTTTATCTTATTAACTCCATTGGCAGTGGGAGGGTTGCTTTTGCTACTGTGAAAAACAGAACTATCTGACTTTTTAAAAAAATCGAATCTGTGAAAACTGTTACAAAGTATTGTCCTGATAGCAACTACTAATAACACATTTCAGTCACATGCATACACAATTGCAAATAAGCTGAGTGACTAATTTTGATAAGATTATCTCTTAAGTAGAGCAAAATAATTCAATAATTTTTGTCTAGTTAAAAAATATTTATTCTATATTAAAATAGTCCTTCTTTGAATTATATATTCAGCCATTGTGTCTCAGAGTATTTATCTCACAATTATTAATAAATGACATTTTTTGAAACTTAAATTTTCATTTCACTTTTCTTAGGGGAAACATGCTATTTCTCATATGCATACACATATACACACATACACCAGAAATACACATAAAAACACTCACCAGAGTGAGTTACTTATCTGGACATGAAAAATAAAACATTGCATCTCAGCTTGCAATTGATTCAATACGTGTATTTTATACATAGTGGAGAAGTATCAGTTTACAGTTTACTTTTTTGGTTTTTATTAGCATGTGCTAAACTGAAAAAAACAATAGGTTTTTCACTATGACATTTCGTATATGTATCATCTTAGGGTTTCTGTTGCTCTAAAAGACACCGTGACCACGGCAACTCTTATACGGAAAACATTTAATTTGGGTAGCTCGCTTACAGTTCGGAGGAGGTTCAGTCCATTGTCATTATGGCTGGGAGCATGGCTGTGTGCAGACGTGGTGCTGTAGCTGTAGCTGAGAGTACTACATCTTGCAGGCAACAGGAAGTCAACTGAGACACTGGGAGGTATCCTGAGCATAGGAAACTTCAAATCCTGCCCCCACAGTGACACACTTTCCACTAACAAGGCCATACTGACTGCAACAAAGCCACACCTCCTACTTCTGGGAACCAGTTACCTTCCATCTACCACATGTGCATAATATAATCTCATTATGTTTAACCCACCTGATTGCCCCCATCAATCCTGTTGATTTGGCTGTTTCCCTTCTTATTTTTAACATGTGTCTGGGATTTCTTCTCAGGCACTCATGGTTGTCAGCAGACACTTTGCAATGAGCTATCTCATCAGGTCCCAGTATATGAGCCGTTTATCAAGAGTTAAGATCATTATCATTAACTGTTATGGCTGAAAGATATGTACTAATTTCTGTCATTTTGTTGTTTTTGTGTTTCTTTTTTAAACGTCATTTGCTTCTGCATTCCTTTAGTAAGAGTTATTCTCTCCCATTTTCATATGGTGTTTATCTTGCCTTCTGTTTGTAAGAGTCTGTACTATACTGCTTACTTACTTGCTGATTGGACAAAAGGATTGTAAGGAAAGAAGGCTTATTCTGGCTGCTCTCCAAAGGTGTAGCCTACATTGGTGGGGAGATCATGAGCATCGGTGCTTGGTGTGGCTGTCACATTGCATTCATAGTCAAGAAGCAGAGCAAGATGAATGCTGCTGCTGGGTCTCTTTCTTCTTTTTATTCTGTCAGTTCAAGACCCGAGACCGTGGAATAGTGCTGCACACATTTATAGTGAGTCTTCCTACCTCAATTAACCTAATAGAGAGAACTTCCCACAGGCATGCTCAGCAGTTTGTTTTCACAGAAAGTCTAAATAGCATCAAGCTGACAGTCAAAATTAACCACTGCAGATTCCTTTATAGTCTTCGGCTGGACTGGCCGAAAAAATCCAGCTAAGGATGAAATAAACAAGAAAATAAAACAATGACAGAGACTTTAAGACGTTAATTTATTTATTTGTTTATTTATTTATTATTGTGTATGTGTATTTTGCCTGCACCTATGTTTGTGTACCTCATACATGCCCTGTGCCTGCAGTCCTGAATAGGGTGCTACATTCATTCCAAGAACTAGAATTAAGACAGTTGGGAGCCACCATGTGGGTGCTGGGGATTGAACCCATGTGTTCTGCAAGGACAGCAAATGTTTTTAACCTCTAAGTTATGCCAGCACCAAAAGAAAAATTTGTTTGTTTGTTTTTGTAAAGAGGAGAAAAATAAAGAGAAGTAACAAGATAAACAGAACTGATTTAATTTAAGAAAAAAGAAAATATTTAAAATGTTGAGAGTGGAAAAGGACAGAGGATTATCCTAACCTAGTGTGGTAGCACCCATCTGTAATTCCAGCAGAGACAGAAAGACCTCTCTAAGTTCAAGGCTAGCCTCTTCTACACAATGAGTCCTGAGCCAGCCAGGTCTAAATAGCAAGTACAGGAAGCCAAACGCTTTAAAAACAAAAAAAGCAACCAAAAACAAAAACTAAAACAAAAAATCCCTTTTACATATTAAGATCCAGCTTATTATGATCCTGGTAATATAAATGTGAAAGAAAAAGAAATAAGAAAATATATTTGAGTGTTAAAAATCATATGCAGATATTTAAACTGATCAAGTCTGGTAAGCCAGTACTCGTAGAAGAACAAAAACTACAACACCAGGAACATTAGTGAGGGAAAAATAATAAATAAATAAATGAATGAATGAATGAATAAATAAATAAATAAATAAATAAAGGAGGAGGTATACAGGATTACTGTCCTGAGGCTATCCGTGGTGTGGCAGCTGTGAAAGGCCGATACGCCACTGCCTTGATCTTCTCTCTTGGGCACTTTGCCCTGAACTGCCTGGGTCCGTGTGCTGTTTGGCCTCCTCATCGTTACTCTGTTGTACACACTGGCAGGCAGTGGGCAGAGCTGGCTGTAATTAGTCTCTGACATCCTGCTCATCAGCAAGGCATGCAAAGGAAGGCAAGCTGTCCCCGGACTGCTCCCAGTGCCTTGTGCTTGCACACATCTAGTCTTGAGGCAGAGGAGCACAAGGAAAACGCTCCAGTCCAGATGGTGAGAACACCTGGCTTTCTACATGGGTGCTGACGGTTTGAACTCAGGTCCTAATGATTTGGAGACAAGCAATATTTAACTGTGGAGCCATGCCCAACCCCTCTGTTAGTTTCTTAAATACTGCCTTGAGCCACCAGGTAGGCAAAGGGCTGAACTGATAGAATTCCATAATGTGACCAGGAAAGTGTACTGTAATTTGTATCATTATTTACTTGTTGGCCTTAGAAAGGCTTTTGAAATTTGAGTAATTTGACATTGAAACCAGAGCTCCATGTGCTCACTGGACAACTGCTTGGGAATCTTTCTGGAATGAGCACATCAACAGCAATGAGAGTGGAAGAGAGAGGAGATGTCACCAGTCAACCAAAGCTGGGAAAGCTCCTGAAATTCAGGTCTCAGTGACCGGTCCAGTCTGTCTTACCGTTTTATGATCTAACCACGAGATGGGGCAAACAAGCAAGGGAGATTTTACAGAAGCATAAGTGGTAGTCAGCAGGTTGTTAAGGGCAATGACCCATTGTTTCAGCTATTTCACCGGGTCATTCTGTTTCAGGTATCAAGTGGAGTCATGCTTGGCAGATAGGCAGTACAAACAGTGCTTTCAGTAAATCACTAATCAAATCAATAAGCTGGTGTCTAATAATTGATCTTTTCTAACTTACTCTACTTCATAATTTGCTATAGACGTCACTTGAAACATGTGATCATTTGTAGTGTCTTAACAGGTTTCTTAAATGAATCATGTATGATTATAATTGGTCAGTAGTCCATCCTGAAATTAACAACCAACAATTTGTGACTTCTATTTGGTCATTTGTTCTTTGCTTCAGAACAGAAAGACTTGCTTCTGTTCGCATAGAAGATACTTCATCTAAGTAAGTATTTGTCTGCCCAGCTTACAGGTTTACGGAGACTCATCTTTGTATAACAATTGCTTGGAAGCAGCCCTAGTAGAATTTTAATGTCTACTATGTATTTTTATAGATGAGTAGAGCTATTAAATGGCTATAAAGGAAATAAAATTCTTTATTGCTGTGATCCATATGTTTCTCTGTGTTTGGAAGCCAATCTCCTCCAATCCTGGGATCAGGAAGTGAGACTTCCCAAGTATTGAGGAATGATTAGTCCACAAAGGGAGAACCCTCATGGCGATCATCATTTTCTTTTAAAGAATGCCAAGGGATAACTCCCTAGCCTTTCCATCATGTGGGGACACAGCATGAAGTTACCATCTATGAACCAGAAATTGAGTTCTTATCAGTTACCGATTTTTGCATTATCTTGGACTTCCCATCTTTAGACCTCTTAAGAAATAAATTTCAGTTGATTTTAAGACACCCAATTTATATTTTAGCCCAAATGGACTAAGACCAGAATACCACAAGAACTAAATTTTCCTTCTGTCGTCACTATTGTCTTTCCTGTATCTTTTTGCTTTGATATGCCATCTGCTTGAGTTATCTCTTTTCCAGGAAATCTTAAAGCTGTTTGTTGTGTTTCAAGTGTGTGCCTGCTTTCTCTCTTTTGAAGTCTGTACTCAGGCTTTAACTATATACCGGTTTGGGAGGTTGGTAGTAATAAAGAAGTCGATGTTATTCCTTCACTCCTAGAGCTTACTCACACATACAAAACTTGTCTTTTCCTTCGTTTAAATCTACCATTGTTTTTGAAGGAAAGCTACTTATATTGGGATGCAAGTGAAGGACAAGATATGGAGTTGGCTCTCCATGCAATCCTCATCTATAAAGCAGTGTTTATGAATGGGGAAAACATTAGTAAAAGAATTCTCTACTGCGAGCTTCCAGGCACTTGGACAGGCAAGTGGGAAACAGATGTTAGGTGGTTAGGCTTTCTTAGTGAATGCCATTTAACTGAAACATACTCTTGACACACCTTGGGGTACCGTGACAACTAGGTAAGTCATACCTTTTGCTTAATAAATCAATACTGTGACCAAAAGCAGCTTAGGGGAAGAAAAGCTTTATTTGATTTACATTTCCAGATCACAGTCCATTATTGAAGGAAGTCAGGACAGCAACTCAAGAACTTGAAGAAGAAACATGGAAGAACACTGCTTGTTGGATTGCAAGCACATTCTGGCTGGCACATTCTCTGGCTCATGAACAGCTGGTTTCCTTGTATAGCCCAAGCCCACCTTCCCAGGAGATGGTACTGCCATCCATCCTACATCAATTAACAATCAAAACAGTCCCTCACAGTCATACTCGCAGACCAACCTGACAAAGACAATCACTCAATTGAGACTTCTTTTTCATATGATCTAGGCTGCATGGAGTTGGCAGTTAATGCTAAGGAGGACAAGTATGAAAAAAGTCAAGAAAGTCAGTTAAGGAACAGAGATTCTATTCCATCTAATCAATCAGCATCTGGAGTAAATGTGTTGACTTGATATTTTAAAAATCTTAATAAGTATTTAATCATTGTACATTTTTTTAACTTTAACTTAATTCTTTTCATAGTTCAGCTATGTATCAGAAAATAATTCAGTGTTGCTTAGAGTAAGAAAAAAATCTAGAAATTTAACATATTATGGAATAAATTATTTTTCCCTTAAGATAGAAGGTCAGTAGTGGGGAAGTTTATGCTAATGAGATTGAGATTGCTGGTTAATTCCTACTTTACCAAAGTATTGAGTTCTCCTATAAAAATTATAGTCACTGCATGTATACAGATAAAATACTGAAATATGCTTCTTTATCATATATCCTGACCTCTTGCGAAATTGGTTTTGAGTTAGAGGGCTTGATCATATTATTATTTGTGATAAGTTTTTATCAGGTTTTTAGTTAGTGAAGCTGAGATTTTTTCTTGTCTTATGTACACAACATGTGATGTCTGAATATCTGTGTCAGTTTGCTCTGAACCTGTAATAGGCAGATTTTTGAGAAGAAGCCATCCTTCCATTTTAGCAAAGCCTTAAAACTTCACAGGCACTTCAGGGATTGGGTTTTCATGTGTTAGTCCTGATTAGGGAGCAGCAGGGAGAACACAAATGAAGGGGAGAATGTGTCCTGTCATGTCCCATGCCCCCCCCCATCCCTCTTCCAGGAGTGATCCAAAAAACCATGGACATGCCTAATTCTGACAATAATTAATTGTTCTGCGTCTTGTCTGGATGAGTTTTCTCTTGTGGGGCTGGCTAATCTTTTGCCAACTTGACACCAGCTAGAGTTACCTGGGAAGAGGAACCTGAATACAATGTCTTCTTCCAAATTGCCCATAGACAAGTATGTAGAGCATTTTCTTCATTAATACTTGATGTGTGCTGGTCCAGCTGTGGGGGGTGGGGGTAGGTGAGGGAGTGCCCACCTCTGGATAGGTGAACCTGAGTTTTATAAGAAAGCAGGCAAAGCCATGGGGAACAAGCCAGTGAGTAGCTTTCCACCATGGTTTCTGCCTAAGTTCCTGCCTCCAGGTTCCTGCTTTGAGCTTCTGCTCTGACTTCCCTCCGTGGTGGAGTGAGACCTGAGACTTGTCAGCTGAAACAAATCCTTTCCTCTCCAAGTTGCTTTTGGTCATGGGGTTTTATCAGCAATAGCAGTCCTAAGATACTTTCTTCCTAAGAAATCCC
Source organism: Peromyscus melanophrys (assembly GCA_902168415.1). Lineage (NCBI taxonomy): Eukaryota > Metazoa > Chordata > Mammalia > Rodentia > Cricetidae > Peromyscus > Peromyscus melanophrys. Next base: position 6,726 of record CABHPR010112628.1, on the reverse strand, counting down.
AGCAAATTCTGTAGCTTCTGGCAACACCGTTACCTCCATTTCTATAGGTTATAGGTAAGTCTGGCTAGGCTGGACTGGTTTCTCTGTTGCATGTCTCTCACAATGAATTTCATCTGTCCCAATGGGCATTTGTTTTTTCAGAGTTCCCAGAGAACAAATCAGTCCAAAATCATTTAGGTTGCTGTCATATTTCTGGCCTTTGTTTCAGTTGTATGGCTGACTGTTTCTTTGCTGTCCATCTGCTGGGCTTCGCTTTATGCTTCTGGAGCTCCCCACATTCCCTTCTTCTCATTCCACCTTCAGAGTAGAAATGAAGTCTTGTCGTGCACTGACCCACTTCCTCTTGAGCTACCAGTTAGACCAGCACTCATCTTCTTAAGGACTCCTGGAGACAGATCAACCTGCTCCTTCATTTGCATCAGATTCGCAGCTTGGAAGAATTAGGGTTTGTCATCTTTTAGAAAGAGAATTTTGACAACTCTGCCTTGTATAGCACTTTGAAATCTTCATAATAGCTCGTTAGTTACAGTGACCTAAGTGAAATGTCCAACTCACATATGTAAAGTTACATTAAGGAGTTACCAATTCTAATACTAAAAAGAAAGCTTTGTTGCAGAGAATATATAATAAGAATACTTTATTCCTGGATGGGAAGTTTATTTCTGTCCCAAATAAGTGTATCATTTCAGTCTTATCAAACTGAAACTCTTCACAGTGTTTCCCTGAAAGAAGAACCCACTGATTCTAAAGTTCTGGAAATGAATGTATATAAGAATATTTGAACAAGATGGAATAGTGGTGGAGAAAAGACCTGTTCTACCAAATCTATCATAATAAGAATTGAGTGGTGGCCTAGAGGGGTAGTCTGTCTTTAAAGTCATGCCTTGAAGTATAACAATCTGAGTTCCATGTCCAAAGTCCACAAACCCATGTAAAAATGCGTGGAGGAGTCGGGGTGGTCCTCGCTTGCAATCTATCACCAGGGAAGCGGATCCCTGGGCTTATTGGCTACTTAGTTAAACCTACTAGGAAAGTTCCAGACCAGTGGGAGAGCCTGGAGAGAGAACGAGAGAGAGAGAGAGAGAGAGAGAGAGAGAGAGAGAGAGAGAGAGAGAGAGAGAGAGAGAGAGAGAGAGAGAGAGAAAACGCATGAAAATAGTACTTAAGGAATGACACCCTGAATGACACCCTGACTTGTGCTCTGACTTCCACATAGATATGCACGTATACCCATATAAACTTGAATACTACTACTACTACTACTACTCACACACACACACACACACACACGAGTAATATCAGACAAGCAATAAGTACATCCTTGTATAAATGTGAATTTTGTTTACTATGATCATTTTTTTAAAAAAAGATTAAATTCCTGCTTAGAAAAAGCTGGAATTTTACTTTTCTTTTGATAGCAACAAAAGGACTATAGAATTAATTAATGTTAAAAAGAATAAAAGTAATAATGACAAATTTGTATGTCCTGATCTTAGAAAAGGAAGATCAGCTTACATAGAATATAAATACCACTAGGCATCTAAGAACTAGTTTGCTATATTTTACCTAGTAACCATTGACATGCTGAGCATAATAGTGTAACCTTATAATCCCTTTATTAGGAAAGCTGATTAAGGGGGACTCAAGTTCAAGGCCGGCCTCAGCATTATAAATAACAAAATATGCTAGTAAACAACAAAAATAAACCTAAAGGTAGAATGACATTGAATATATGGGAAGAAAATCTTTGTTTACAAGACCCTTCAAAATCAGTAATGGATGATCAATGCTATGGATTAGTGGACAAAGGATATGAATAGCTATTCACAAAACATGAAAACAAATGGCCAGTAAACATATTGAGAGACTATATCAAGACACTGTGAAGTTAGCCTAGCCTGGCTTTGTTTCCCATGGTCTCCCTTTTTTGTTCCTTAGCCCTGGAATTGCAGTTATTACACCAAACACAACTTAAAATAAATGTGTATTTTCACTTTAAAACAAGTAGGCTTTGTTTTGTTTTGCAGTGCTGGGGTGGAATTCATGGTCTCATACATGCTAGGCAAGTGCTCTACCACTGAGCCATATCAACAATCCCTAGATTATTTCTTTATAGCACTTTATATAATAAAAAAGTAACCCAAATGCTCCCTAAAAGTGAAACATTTAAATAATCTTTATATTGTAGAATACTCTAAAGTCAATTATCAGTAGCTTTAGATGGATGTATATCCAGTCACACATCTATACACACACACACACACACACACACACACACACACACACACACACACACACAAATGGCTCTAAGATGTATTATTGAGTAAAGAAAACCAATTAGTAAAAACTTAGATTTTCCCCCAAATTTGGACAAACACTGGAGGAAGACTAGGATACAAACACTTAAGCTTAATAACACATATTCTTAACTCAGAACCCTCAGGAACCTACAGGAACCATCTCTTTTTCTCTGCACATAGACATCATTCTAAGAAATCCTGGATCCAGTGTGGAATTTGTATATAGGCATTCTCACCAGGAAATACATTAAAGTATATATTCTAATTTTTAAAAAAAGTTGTACTTAGTGTGGATCTTTGTGGTTGTATTGTGTTCCCCAAAATATTGTGCACCCTAATAAACTTATCTGGGGTCAAAGAACAGAACAGCCACTAGATACAGAGGCTAGAAAATGGTGGCACTCACACCTTTAATCCTAGCATTCCAGAGGCAGAAATCCATCTGGATCTCTGTGAGTTCAAGGCCACATTGGAAACAGCCAGGCATGGTGACACATGCCTTTAATCCCAAGAAGTGAGCCTTTAATCCCAGGGAGTGATGGCAGAAAGGAAAGGTATATAAGGCGTGAAGACCAGAAACTAGAAGCTTTTAGCTGGTTAAGGTTTCAGGCTTTGGAGAAGCAGTTCAGCTGAGATTCATTCTGGATGAGGACTCAGAGGCTTCCAGTCTCACAAAACAGGATCAGCTGAGGAACTGGCAAGGTGAGGTAGCAGTGGCTTGTTCTGCTTCTCTGATCTTCCAGCGGTTACCCCATACCTGGCCTCAGGTTTGGTTTTATTAATAAGAACTTTTAAGATTCATGCTACAGATCTTACTAGTAATGTGCTCCTATGATAGAATGTTATTCTTTGTAGAAAGCAATTACTGTATTTATATTTAATGAGAAAAAGTAAGCTTGTTTATGTACCATCCATTGTATTTGTGATTGAGAATTGTGTAAACTCACTTCCCTGAGTTTCGTCTCTGCTCCCTGGACTTTCCTCTTCCTTTGAACACTTCACCTCTTTCTAGTGGCTTCTGTGTTTTGCTGTTAGTCGTTTGAGGATATGAGGGATAGTAAGCAGTTAGGAATATTTTGTGGAGTTGATTCTCTACCATTTGAATTCCCAGTTTCTTGTGTGGTCAGAAGGAGACTAAGTCCATCGGGAGTGTACTGCTTTATGGTTGGATCTGAAGTCCAAATGTAACGCTTCAGGTTGCCCATAGCAACCACATAGTTTTAGCATGTAATCCTATGGAGCATATGCTTCAGTTTGTCTGCAGTCCTGCTGCAGAAGTGAGCTTTGTGGTGATTTTACTGGGTTGAATTGAAGAAGACTCACTTAAAGTCTACTTCAAGAAACTATCTAAAGACCTGAGATTTCCTTCCAAACGGAAACTACACAATGTGTAAGTGAACAAGCCAGCCAACTTCAGGGCCACGGAGTGAATTTAAGTGTAAGGAAACAAATTCAAATTTTTATTACAGTGAATTCTGTCATTTAAATAAGAGTCATGTCCCGCTGTCCAGTCTTCCATCTTCTTTGTGAAGGGGCCACCACACTCAGGAGACTGAAGGTCTTATATTAGTTAACATTGACTGTCCTAGGATGAAGCCTATGGATGTTAACATTGTAGAGACATTTCTTTTCCTCAAAAAGTGCAACAGGAGAGAATTAAGTACCCCCCCCCCCAGTGTCCTGTGACTTCACCAAGCCTTGGTCACTGTCATTCTGTGCTCATGAATCAATACTCTTTACCTATAGTTAGTATGGTAGTCAATGATGGTAGGAGTATTCTTGGTAAGACATATGAGAAAGCTTGCAACAGAGTTTATATTACTTTTAACCAGATGTGTGTGTGTGTGTGTGTGTGTGTGTGTGTGTGTGTGTGTGTGTGAGAGAGAGAGAGAGAGAGAGAGAGAGAGAGAGAGAGAGAGAGAGAGAGAGAGAGAGAGAGAGAGAAAGAAATTAGGATTTCTATTTTTCTAACTCCCTACCTGTTAGACAAACCAGCTTTCCCTTTGTGCCTTTTCTTTTCTGGCATCTTGATCTGGCTTGCTCACACTGCTCTCTTGACGCCTACACTTTTCTTTCCTCAGTTACTTCATATCCCTCCAGGTTGCTAGTTTGGAAATCTTAGCTAAGTCCTTCTCTCTGGTCACAAGTGGCCTTTGGAGTTGCTGCTGCTGAGCTGCTGGCTTTCTTCCCTGCTGTTACACCTGCTATGACCCCAATTCTTTCCCTCCCATTTCATGTTTGGTCAGTCGCATAGCAACCTCTCACCTTTTTAATCTGGCAGAGCTCTCGAGTCTCTTGTAGGCCTGGTAGAGTAATGTTAATACAGCTTTATGTGTTTCTTAGGTTGAGCACTGAGAGCACTTGGTGCCAACTAAATGTATAAGGAATGCTCTTATGAGCAAGATAATTATCTTGACATAAAGAATTTTTTACAAAGATACTAGAAAGCTTCTTAGCTGACTAATGAACTTAACAATTATACATGGTTTCATTTACCATTGAGAAGGATTTCTGCTTTGAAGTATGATTCATGTTCTTTTTCTTGAAACACATCCAAAATAACATATTGTGTAGATTTGTCCTCAGAATATACTAATTGATTCTGTTGAACTAGCACATGTTCCTGTGGTGTGTAATTTGCTTTGATATTCATTTCTAGTGTAAATAAGGCAAATCATGAAACATGTCCATTAAATAAGCAGATAAGCTCAGAGTGCTACACTTTGAATGGTGATGTGAGTGCTTCTGTGTGTTTCAACATCTGTTCATGTGAGGCAGGTGAGTTTCTCCACCACCTAGTCACTGTAAATATAAGTGCATTATTGCATATTTTTACATTTTGGCAGTGTATTTTTGGTTAATGGACAGAATAACTCTCTAGTGTAGAATGTTGTTATAATGAGGCCCTCATCACTGCCAACTTTCTAAGCTCTTAAAAGTTGATCCAAGGCCATTTTGAGTTTCATATGTTAGAACCACTTTTATTCAATGGATAGTCAATTATAAATAATCCTGATTACCTATGTTAAATCCACCTTTCTCCATCTCTTTTCTAATTCATATTTTGGCCACTTAACTCTTTACTAAATGAAAAAATGGTAGCAAATATTTATTAATTTTTTTTGGGAAGAATTTTTGGGAATTTATTTTGTGAAGCAAATAAAATGAAAAGATGAAATCAATTTCATGTAGACTTTATTTAATCATTTCCTTTTCTAAGGACATGGGTGGGGGCAAGTAGCAACTGATGGGATGGGTTAGAGATTTCACAAGAAATGTGGGAAATAAAGCTATTGGAAATGATGATGAACTATCCATAGGAAGTTATTTCCCCATCTCAGTACTTACTTGAGTCTTCCTGCATTAAACTAATGAAAATTAAAATAGGAAATCAGTCTCTAATGTATAACCTCTTAACACAGATCCAAACATCACTTAGTGTTTAATAGAATATCAAGTAATATTTGAACAATTTTGAATCATAGTTGTCTTTGAAAGTGAAAATAGCATGCAATGTAAAAATTTCACCTCTCATCTTTAGTGCTACATTAAACAGCATTAAAATATGGTCTTATCAGGAGAATGGCGAGATGGCTCATCAGTTAAGTTGCAGTTTTCCCAGTGGATTTGAGTCCACAAATAGCTCACAACTGCTTATAACTCCAGCTCCAGTACTCTCTGTGGACACTTGCATGCAAATGGCATACACCCACACAGATATGTCTACATAAATAAAAATATGTATTTTATAAAGTAGTCTTACTTGTTTACTTTCGAATAAGTGTTTCTTAGTAACTTCTTTATTCTTCAATAAAAATTGATGCTCAAATGTAGAAGATAATATAAATTTTATAAATATTCATTGGCAATTTGTTTGCTAGGTACAGTGCATTATTTAACTATTGAGTAATTATTAGATATTTACAGTGGGTTTAAGCTTTTGGGGCCTTTGGGCAAATATAATAATAATTTGCAAATAAAATGGAATGGGCTGAGTTCTCAATTTGCATTGTATTACTAGGTTTATTGGTCAGAATAAACAATCTTTCTGGCCTTAGCTTTTCCCTAGATTTCACTAACTGTGATGTTGGGTCGAGGGGAGCGTATCAGTGGCTTTGTAATCTACCACCATTAAGAAAGAGCCCATGTTGGTTGGCACACTATAGTACCTGAAATTACAGCTTTAGGAAATCCTAGACAAGTTAGTAGGCACCACAGTCATATGTTAATGGAAGGGCTGCAAGTACCTCTTGCCAGAGACAAGGAGAATGCCCTTTGTAGCAAGCAAGAACTTTCTTCTAGCCTCTGAGGATATGAGGACTTTTTTTTACATGCTTGACCTTGGGAAAAGGACTTTCTGGAGGGTGGGGGAATGACACATGACCAGACACTCCATTATAGAATATTGCAGTTTTTTTTTTTTTTT